>VZQC01005766.1:4075370-4180370 GCA_009823505.1 Rhizomys pruinosus | reverse complement strand
TTTGTTTTGCTGGGACTGTTACCTCACTTCACATGATATCTTCTAGTTCCACCCATTTACCTACAAAGTTCATGATGTCATCTTTCTTTCCTGCTGCATAGAAATCCATTGTGTAGATGTACCACATTTTCTTTCTTTTTTCTTTTATTCTTTTTATTCACTCATTGGGCGAGGGGCACTTGGGTTGGTTCTAGCTCTTTGCTTTTGTGAAGAGAGCTGCAATAAACATGGATGTGAATGTATCTTTACTGTAGGATGTGTTATGACTGGGTCAGGTAGTAGGCTCGTTTTGAATCTTTTAATGGTTCTAGACACTGCTTTCCATAGTGGTTTCTGATTTTAATGGAAACACTTCTAGTTTTTCTCCATTTAGAATGATGGTGGCCATGGGTTTGTTGTATATAGCTTTATACTGACATATCTTCCCTCCAGTGCAGAACTTTTAACATGAATACTTGTTGGGTTTTGTCAAAGGTCTTTTTCTGCATCTATTGAGATAACTATGTGATTTTTGTGTTTCTATGTTTATATGTTTTATTACAATTTTGACTAACATATATTGACTATTCTTACATCTCTGAAATAAAACTTACTTGATCATGGTGGATGATCTTTTTTGATGTGTATCTGTATGCAGTTTGCAAGTATTTTGTTGAGAATCTTTGCATCTATGTTCATTAAGGATATGGATCTATAGTTTTATTTGTTGTTGTTGTGTATTGACCTGGTTTTAATATTATAGTGATACTGGCTTCATAGAATGAGTTTGGGATTTCTCCCACTGTTTCTATCTTTAAGAATAAGAAGAAGAATTCCTTGAACATCTGGTAGAATTCTGCTGTGAATCTATCTGGGCCTGGTCTTCTTTTGCTCAGGAGATTTTGTTTTACTATTTCAATTTCCTTATCTGTCTGTTTAAACTGTTGATCTCTTCTTGGTTTAACTTTGGTAGTTTCCATGAATTTAGCAATTTATCCATTTCTTTTAGATTTTCAAATTTAATAGAGACTAGGTTTTTAGAGTATTCTCTTATGCTGGATTTTTTTAGGTGTCTTTTGTGTTCTTTCCCTTTTCACCTCTACTAATTAAAGGTGAAATATTTTCCATCTGATACAATACCTACCCCCCTCTCTCTCTATCTCAAAACTTTTACTCTCAGTTCTACTATAAAGTGAAGAAGTCATTAGAAGGCTATGTGCAGATGGTCCAACCACAGCCATAGTTACATATATGATCCGATAGCATGAACCACATGTATGAAAGAGTAGTTCTTCAGATTAAGAATCTTTTTTTACTTTATTTATTTTTGTATGTGTATAAATGTACTGTCTGCATGTAGGTTTGTGCTTGAGTTATCTGCATTAATGCAGAATTGAAGGCAGAGAAGATGTATCTAGGGAATTACGCCAAATTGCAGATTTATTTAAAAATTGCATCATTTATTTTTTATGTGTTATAAATGTACTTTCTGCATGTAGGTTTGTGCACCCATGTCATGAAATGCTGCAGAGGTCAGAAGAGGGTGTCGGATTCCCCTGGAACTGGAGTTCTCCTAGAATTGGAGTTACAGACGGTTCTCAGCCGCCATGTGGGTGCTGGGGATAGAACCAGGGTCCTCTGCAAGAGTGGTCGGTGCTCTTAACTGCTAGGCCATCTATCCAGCCCCGCACCATTTATTTTTATGCCCATGTTATAATCACCAGAATGAACAGACTGAGTTGTAAATTAAGTTTTTTAGAGTGGGAGCAAACTTGGAGGACACTTGTTCCCCTAGATGTCTGTTAGAAGTCTGTGTCTCCCAGAACTGTGCCAATGGATATCGCTTATCCAGCTAATCTGTGCAGACACAGCCATCTTTGTCCTCACCCTGTGCCTATGGAACCGGCTCTGGAACTCTCTACAACTGTGTCCCCAGGTCAGGCCACACACAAAATTTATTCAAAATGGTTTCTCTAGCTCCACTGGGGATGTACATGTCCAGGCTCAGCTGTTTCCACCCTTAATCTGTATAGACCATCTGTTCTTCTAATTCCTAGTTCACAGTCATCCATAGTCACTCATCCTTCCCAACCTCCACTGTGTCCAATGGAGATGAGTGGAAGTGCTGCTTGTACTTCTTTGGTACACCAAATCTCAAGCACACTCACATTTATTAATTATCATTTTGGGTGGAGTACCAAACTGAGGTTGCCAATAAGGAGACTTGCTCTGGTCATCATACCCAGGAGCATATAAAGTTTTGCTTAGATTAGCTAAAAGTCAATAGTCCAGATTATATCCATTAATACAAGTTAATCCCACACAATATAAGTTTTTTCATTATTTTAAGTCACTGAATTTGGAGTTTGTTAGAGTGATATGTCTAACTGGAAGAAGTGACTGTAGCAAGATAACATGCAAGGTAACATGAAAGACAACATGCAAAATTCAATTTAATGTTTATATATACTAATGATAAATAGTTAATAAGCGGCCGGGCATGGTGGCACACGCCTTTAATCCTAGCACTCAAGAGGTAGAGGCAGGCGGATCTTTGTGAGTTCAAGGCCAGCCTGGTCTACAGAGTGAGTTCCAGGATAGCTGGGGCTGCAGGGAGACCCTGTCTCGAAAAGACAAAAAAAAAGAAGCTAATAAGCTTAAAATATTCTATTTACAACATTATACAAAAATATATAAACACTTGTAAAGATTTGGAGATAGATACCACAGATAATAGAGATAATCACACATTAGTTGTAGCTCTGAATCTCTAGAAGTGGGTATAAAATTTGAGTAACTACACAAAACAAGCCACTGGAGGGGGGGAGAGTCAAGGAACAGGAGCTCTACAGAAGGGAGCAGTAGGACATAGGTGCTGTCAGAAGGAAATGTGAAATATGCAGTGAGAGTTGACTTAGGAAAAAGAAGGGACTGAGGTAAAATGGCATCATGGATATATAAAAACATAGGGAAATGTATTATTGTATAAGTAGACTTAATAATATGATATATATTTCAGATATAACTATGCTGCATTAGCTAATAGTGCTCCCCCTCCCGCACAGAACCACAGACTATGTAACAAACACTCATTGCCATGGGAAACCAACTTTCGAGTTGTTGGTCAGGGTAGTTAAAGAGACACTCAAAACTGTATAGTCTGTTTCCACAGTCCTTGGTTGCTTCCCAATTTTGAAAGTTAGATCCTATTTCTGAAGGCACCAAAACTTCAGAGACAAGACTTGGAGGAATAGAACTGGAACTGACCTAGCCAAATATCTGTGTATGGATAGGTTGTAGACCTTAAAGGAGAACACACTGCCATGTCCCTAAACCTGACAAGAAGTTCTTAATGGCGTTTTGATTTAGATTTTGCTAATTGCATAAATAAGTGTGGAGAAAATAAAAATGTCTTAATACATTAACATCAAACATCAGAATGTCTTACTTGATTTTTCTTTGTTTGATCTTTTATAATTTTAGTGTGTTATGGACAGAAAGTGTCTAACCAGAATTCTTATTTTGAAGCCTTACCTCCTAATATGATGGTATTGGAGATAAGGCCTTGGGGACATAATTAGGTGCTAATGGTAGGTTCCTCCTCTGAGATTGATGATCCAATTAAGAGGGCTTGACATCACTCCCATAAGTGTTTATACCAAGGAAATAACATGTGAAGACATTGAGAAGGTAACCGTCTGAGAGTCAGGAAAGGCATGCTCAAGAACAGGACTGTAGACGACCTTGAGCTCTGATTTCTAATCTCCAGACTATGATATTTTGTAATGGTAGCCCAAGAGGATTAAGAAACATGAAAGTTAAGACAGTAATATTCAGAATATATTGAAAAGATAGCTTCACTGCTTAAAAGTAAATGAATGTCCCTTAAATAGGCCACAAATGGAAATAATTATGTATGAAAAATAAAATGGTTATAGCTCCTCAAAGCCACCATTAAAGAAACAAATCATCAAACTATGAACTGGGAGAAAACATTCAGAAAACACCTATGTGTCAAAGACTCACCTCTAGAATGCATATTTCCACTACTCAATAATTAACCAACACATTCTTTAGTTCAAAAGATTTACATGGACACAATGTAACTAAAAACAAGAGAATGGATAACAATTGACAGCATCATAAATCATTAGTAAAACACAAGCTGAAACCATAAAAACTACCACCTCTCATCCCTAACATGACCACAAATAAAGATTTAAAAGCCTTTAAATTGGGAAAAAAAACTGGTCATCTCATCTACTCCTTGTGAGAATGTAGACTATCACCACCTTAAAATAAATGTCTATTTCTTGTAACTTATGCCATTTAAGTCACAGGGAATTAATAATAGAACTACTCATTACCAATGATCCTACTTCTAAAAATTTATACATGAGAAATGAAAACATATCTGAGTGGAAATAAAACAAAATTGCCATAGAAGCATTCTTCAAAGGCTTGAAAAGAGTCTAACATAAGCCGGGCGTGGTGGCATGCGCCTTTAATCCTAGCACTCAGGAGAAAGAGGCAGGCAGATCTTTGTGAGTTCAAGGCCAGCCTGGTCTACAGAGTGAGTTCCCAGGACAGCTGTGGCTACAGGAAGACCCTGTCTCGAAAAGACAAAAAAAAAGTGTCTAACATAAGAAAGAAAGAACAAAAAAAGAGAAAGAAAGAAGAGAAAGAAAGAAAGAAAGAAAGAAAGAGAAAGAAAGAAAGAAAAATTGGGCTGAAGTAATGTCTCAGCTGTAAAGAGCACATACTGCTCTTGCAGAGGACCCAAGTTTGATTCCCAGCACAACATCAGGCTGTTCATAATCACCTGTATCTCTAGCTCCAGAAGAACCAATGAGACTCTAATATTCATATAATATTTATTGTTTCTCAATTAAGGGGAATAAGCTACTAATATATGCAAAAGAAACAAATCTAAAAATAGCTGCTGAACACAAAAGGCACTTCCCAGGGTTATGCTGTGTGAGTTAATATACACAAAATCTAAAGTACTTAAAGCTGATGTATGCTGGAAATAATTAAGAACAATAATTCTTCCAGAGTGGCAAGGATAAGGATTACCTATGAAAAGGCATGAGGAGCTTTTGTGAGGGACCTGGGCGCTGGGCCAGAGGGTCCAGAGAGTCAGGACAGGGCCAGAGCTGCTGCACCTTTGGGGTGGCTACCCAGAAGTCACCTGGGCAAGTAGCTTTGGAGCTGGGTTATTCCCGGGCCTGAGGCCTTTTGTGTGGGACCCAGGCACTGGGCCAGAGGGTCCGGAGAGTTGGGACAGGGCCAGAGCGGCTGCACCTTTGGGCAGGCTGCAGGGGTGCGGGCTAGATCAAGCATATCACCCCCCCCCCACTGCAATCGGTGAGAATCCAAGTGGACTCTTTTTTCTTGGAGAACCTTCAGAACAAGAAGAGAAGAGTGCTTTGGCTTCCAATATCCAATATAGCAACAAAATTGAAAAGTAGACAAGTCCATACTCCATAAACAAGGAGGAGGAAAGGGAACAAGAAAAAAGGCATCTGAAGGAGGAAAGCAAAACCGTCCGCTATTTGTGATCTAAACCACAAAAGGGAAGCCCACATGCCAGGGACACGACGAAGGGACAACATGGGAAAGGCACCGGATAATCCTGCACCAAGCTCTACCAAACCTGTAGGAGACAGCTACAATGGGAACCCCTTGGAGGAGACCCAAGGAACAGATCTTAGAGGAATAATTGCAGACCTATGCAGAGAAATTAAAGAACATAAAGAGGAATTCAGAGAACTAAAGAGAGAGAATGAAAAACTCAAAAAGGACCTAGAGGGATACAATGACAAACATCAGAAAGAACTAAAGGAACAGATTGACAAACTCCGGAAAGAACTAGAGGGAGAAAAAAATAAAGAATATAGAGAACTAAAGAGAGAGAATGAAAAACTCAAAAAGGACCTAGAGGGATACAATGACAAACTTCAGAAAGAACTAAAGGAACAGACCAACAAACTCCAGAAAGAACTAGAGGGAGAAAAAAACAAACTCCGAAAGGAAGTAGAAACACTGAAAAAGGAAGCCAACCAACGAAGTAAGGAGCACCAAGAAGAGATTGAGAAGCACCAAGAAGAGATTGAGGAGCTCAAAAAGGAAATGGAAGTACTAAAAAAAACACAGGATGAAATGAAAAAGGAATTAGAACACACATTCAATCAAGAAGAAAGGAAAGGAAAAAGCCTCAGAAGTAGAATGGAGGAAGCAGAACAAAGAATATCAGATCTGGAAGATAACACAGAGCAATTAAAAAGCTCAAATAAAGACTATGAAAAATTTAAAAATACACAAACGTGGAACAACCAGGAAATATGGGACACTATGAAAAGGTCAAACGTCCGTATCATAGGAATAGAGGAAGGAGAAGAATCTCAAGAGAATAGTATTGATCAGATCTTCAACAGAATAATAGATGAAAACTTCCCCAAACTAAAAATAGACAAACCCATTCAAATACAAGAAGCACATAGGACCCCAAACAGACAAGATCAGAAAAGAAACACCCCACGCCATATTATAGTTAAAATGCTAGATGCCCAAAATAAAGACAAAATTCTGAGGGCTACAAAAGAAAAACAAGTCACATACAAAGGGAAACCCATCAGAATTACAACTGACTTCTCGCCTCAAACCATGAAAGCAAGAAGAACATGGAGCAAAGCATTCCCAGTGTTAAGGGACTACGGATGCCAACCCAGAATACTTTACCCAGCAAAAATGTCGACTATACTTGAAGGAGAGAGAAAAATCTTCCATGACATAAACAAGATGATGGAATACATGTCTGGAAAACCAACTCTTCATAAAATACTTGAAGCAATTCAAAGGGCAGAAGAGAGGAGCAACAATCCTCAAACACCTAGGAAAAGAAACTAATAAAACATAACCATAGGAGCAAAATCAGAGGCTAGAAGCCCAAATGGATAATAAAATGAAAGGAAGCAACATCCATCTTTCAATTATAACCTTAAATATTAATGGGCTAAACTCCCCAATCAAAAGGCATAGACTGGGAGAATGGATTAGGAAACAAAACCCATCTATATGCTGTCTACAAGAAACCCATCTCAATTTCAAGGATAGGCACCAACTTAAGGTGAAGGGATGGAAGAAAGTATTCCAAGCAAATGGTACCAAAAAGAAAGCAGGTGTGGCTATTCTAATATCAGACAAAATAGACTTCAAAGCAAAAGAAATCAAAAGAGACAAAGAGGGCCATTACATCCTTATTAAAGGAACAATTGACGATGAAGATTTCACAATCATAAATATATATGCACCAAACATCAGTGCACCAAACTTTATAAAGACAATTCTTCAGGATCTCAAGGCACAGATTAACCCCAGCACACTAATACTAGGGGACTTCAATACCCCATTAAGTCCTCTAGACAGATCAACAGGACAAAGGATAAACAGAGAGACATCTGAACTAAATGACACAATACACCAAATGGACCTCACAGACATCTACCGAATATTTCACCCAAACACCAGAGAATACACTTTCTACTCAGCACCTCATGGAACATTCTCCAAAATAGACCATATACTGGGACACAGGGAAAAACTCAACAAATATAAAAAGATTGAAATAATCTCATGCATTCTATCAGACCACAGTGCAATAAAACTCAATATCAACACCAGAATAAACCCTACAACCTACAGGAACACATGGAGACTAAACAACACTCTCCTGAATAATGAGTGGGTCAAGGAAGAAATAAAAAAAGAAATAAAAACATTCCTGGAACTGAATGACAATGATAAAACAACACAGCAAAATCTATGGGACACTCTTAAAGCAATCCTAAGAGGGAAGTTTATAGCTCTAAGTGCCCACATTAAAAAAACAGAAAGAGCACAAGTGAACGATCTAACACTGCAGCTAAAAATACTTGAGAGACAACAACAAATGAACCCTAAACGGAGCAGACAAGAAGAAATAACAAAAATCAGAGCAGAGATCAATGAAATAGAAACAAAGAAAACCATACAAAAAATCAATGAATCCAAAAGTTGGTTCTTTGAGAGAATAAACAAGATAGACAGACCTCTAGCCCAGTTAACCAAAAGAAAGAGGGAACAACTCCAAATCAATAGAATCTGTGATGAAAGGGGAAATATCACAACAGACAATGAAAAGATCCAGACAATCATACGGGACTACTTCAAAAACTTATATTCTACTAAGTTTGAAAACCTAGAAGAAATGGATGAATATCTGAAATCCTGGGAATCACCAAAGCTCAACCAAGAAGAGATCGACAGCCTAAACAGACCAATAGTACAGGAAGAAATCGAAGATGTAATAAGTAGCCTCCCAACCAAAAAATGCCCAGGCCCGGATGGATTCACGGCAGAATTCTATAAAATATTTCGTAAAGACTTACAACCATTACTACTTAAATTGTTTAGAAGGATACAAATGGAGGGACTTCTCCCAAATTCCTTCTATGAAGCCAGCATTACGCTACTACCAAAACCAGGGAAAGATACAACCAAAAAGGAGAACTATAGACCCATCTCCCTAATGAACACAGATGCCAAAATTCTAAACAGGATTCTGGCAAATCGCATACAGACTCACATCAAGAAAATCATCCACCATGACCAAGTTGGATTCATACCAGACATGCAGGGATGGTTCAACATACGAAAATCAATAAACATCATCAAACATATCAATGGACTGAAGGACAAAAACCACACCATCATCTCAATTGATGCGGAGAAAGCCTTTGACAAAATCCAGCATCCTTTCATGTTTAAAGTCCTGGAGGGAATTGGTCTGGAGGGATCATTCCTCAATGTAATCAAAGCCATATACAGAAAACCCACAGCCAATATCATCCTAAATGGGGAAATGACAGAAGCATTCCCCTTAAAGGTAGGAACTCGGCAAGGCTGCCCCCTGTCACCACTCCTCTTCAATATAGTGCTAGAAACCCTAGCTAGGGCAATAAGGCAAGAAAAGGAAATTAAAGGAGTTCTAATTGGAAAAGAGGAAGTCAAGCTATCCCTTTTTGCTGATGATATGATTGTCTACCTAAGGGATGCTAAGAACTCCACCAGAAAACTCCTAGAAACGATTAAGAGCTTTGGTAAAGTGGCAGGATACAAAATAAACCTAGAAAAATCAGTAGCCTTTCTGTACACCAACAACAAGCAATTGAAGAAGGACTACAAGGAGACCTTCCCACTCACAATAGCCTCAAAAACAATAAAATACCTAGGAACAAACCTAACCAAAGACACCAAGGATCTCTACAACAAAAATTTTAAACCCCTGAAAAAGGAAATTGAGGAAGACATCAGAAGATGGACAAACCTCCCATGCTCATGGATTGGGAAAATAAATATAGTAAAAATGTCCATCCTACCCAAACTAGTGTACAGATTTAATGCAATCCCAATCAAAATCCCCAAGAGTTTCTTCACAGGCTTGGAAAAAAAAATCCTCAATTTCATTTGGAAAAACAAAAGACCCCGAATAGCCAAAGCAACCCTGAGTGAAAAGAGCAATACAGGTGGGATCACTATACCAGACATCAAACTATACTACAGGGCTATAGTCATAAAAACAGCCTGGTACTGGCACAAAAACAGACCAGTTGACTTGCCCAAGAAACAGAGCCAGTGGCCAAGATTAATGTGTTGAATTACAAAATAATCACCCTGATCCTATGCAAGGTACAGCTTTTGTTTTATAAACACTGAGAAAGTCATATTCAGCTGGAAGCAATAATTGCAAGGAAATAAAAAAATTCAGCTAAATGTTTATATGGCAAGTTTACTTTTCTCCTTTGTGCAGCTAGAGCTTTTGGTTATGGTTGTGATCTTCAGATGGAGCACTCACATTACCTTGTCAGGCCATGCTTTGCCCTTGGAACCTAAAAACACTGCACCGAGGGGGGACTTTCTCCTCCTGGAAAAGTTGTGATACCCCACAACTGAAATGCTATGCATGTACTTTACTTTTCATAGCTTTAAATTGGACCACTGTTACTCCTCTTACAATATTAAAACAAAATGACAGAATCTGAGGTCTGCTGAAGGAGGCAATTAAACTTTCAAATTGTTCTACAATTCAAATTTTAAGTGCTAAGGCATTTAGGAAGCATAGGACAAGCACAGTTTCTAGATAATAGTTTTAGAACCATTTGGGTGGCTGAGATATATATGTGCCTGATGAAAATAATTCACTAGTAGCCTCTATCTGTCATGATACTAATAAAAAACTGCACACAATATTTGGAATTAAGGATTCATTAATGTATTCTGGCTACAAAAGAGATTTGAACTTCTTCTTCTAATAATAAACATCCATTATATAAACCCAAATCAATGAGTTTATTTAGTAATAAGCACAACTTTATAAAGATTCCATTGACTGAAAAAATTTATTTAAATGATTTAAAGACTAGTAAAAATGAGTTCAATTATGCTTATAGGGGAACTATGCATACAAACCTTTTGACAGAATTCATTCATCTTACATTTAATTTGCCAACAGTGGGCTAAGACAAAGAACGTGTGGCAGAATAAAGAGCCATTATGCTTTTAAACCTTTTCAGTGCCTAATCTTTGTAATAACCTCTCATGTACTCAGAGAGTGATAGTCAAGTACCAAGAGCCATCTTATATTTCCTCAAGTATTTTATCTGAAAAAAAAAAAATAAAAGGTGATGATATCAAGAAAAACTGAGTCCAGTGTGAGTTAAAAAAGAAATATCTCTGAAGGTATATGGATGTGCAGCAGAGAGTTTAATATTTAAGCCATCTGTCTCAGAATCCAGGGAAGCCGGAAGGTAAAGAGAAATGAGAAAGGACTCCTTGGGAGTATCCTCAATTATAGCTGAAGGAAAGAATTCTGGCTTCTGTCAGAAAGGGAAATCATGAAGTCAAATAATATTTATTACAAGGTGAACTTGAGACCCAGTAAACAATACACCAGTTCTTTACTCTGTTGTGTATTAAGAATAACTTACTGATTGGAAATATATAATTGTAAAAAAGAAAAGTTACATTTTATAGGAATTTATGAACATGGCATAAAACACAGCAGAACATTAGTTAATGGAAACAAGCCAGAAAGTCACTCAGGCTTTCAATACATGATTGAGTCAATCCTTAATCCTCCTAAGGGTGAGGAAACCAAGTCCTACACTTTTCTCTTTTTTATACTTTTATTGCTGTTTTATGTATTTCATACATCTTTTTTCAGTTCATTTTAGACATGCTCCTTTTTCCCTGCCCCCCACCCCACCCCAGTTCATGCATTCTGCCATACCTGTCCTGCATCTTTCTCTCAGTCTTTTTAAAGTTTTATTCTGCAGGGGTTTATTGTTTGGGGCAGAATTTAACTGTATCAATCAGTTATTTAATGCAGTCCTTATATTATTGTTATTCCCTCCAAAATTTGTATTGCTCCACAATATGCCTGATGAAGGATGTTTTAACACAGTATTTAAGTCCCAGAAAAAAACAAAACTTAACATGGGTATATATATATATATATATATGTATATGTAAATTTTAAAAATAAAAGTTGGATGTTTTCAACAGTAGAGCATTAGGTTGGAACTTACTCTTTGATACTAGGAAAATCCCAGAATCCTTTTCTACTTGCTCCACTCCCCCATGTTCGACAGCAGACAGCAGAGTTCTTGAGGATCCTCTGTAGCTTGTGGCAGCAAATGATTTTCTTTTCCTTTCAACTGGGGATTTGGTGTTAGCAGCCACAAATGAGGGAAACCAATCCCCCTTTGTTTTTCTGGGACAGTGTTACTTCACTTAGCATAATGGCTTCAAGTTCCATCCATTTACCTGCTAAGGTCATAATGTCATCTTTCTTTACCACTGAATAATACTCCATTGTGTAGATGTACCACATTTTTGTCATCCACTCATGTATTGAGGGACATTTAGGTTGGTTCCAGCTCTTTGCTATTATGAAGAGAGCTGCAATAAACATACCTTTGCATGTATCTTTGTGGTAGGTTGCACCTTGTGGGTATATACCCAGGAGTGGTATGACTGGGTCAGATGGTAGGCTCATTTTGAGTTTTGTAATGGCTCTCCACACTGCTTTCCATAATGGTTGTACAAGTTTATATTATGACCAGCAGTAGATGAATGTTCCCTTTTCCCCACAACCTCTCCACCATTTGGTGTCTTTTGATTTCTTGATCTTAGCCAGTCTTGCCAGAGTGAGATATCTGAGAGTGGTTTTAATTTGCATTTCCTTAATTATTAATGATGTTGAGCACTTTTTAAGATGTTTCTCAGCCATATTTACTTCCTCACTGGTTAAGTCTCTCTTCAGCTCTTTACTCCATCTTTTAAGTAGGTCATTTGTTTTCTTCTTGGGTTTTTGAGTAGTCTATATATTCTTGGCATTAACACTCTGTCAGATGAATCACTGGTGAAGATTTCCTCCCACGCTGCCACTCTGTCAGTTTTCTCTTCACTTCCTTGGTTGTTTCTTTTCCTCTACAGAAGCTTTTGAGTTTTATGAGGTCCCATTTGTCAACTCTTGACCTTATTTCCTGTGCAGCTGCTGTCTGATTTAGAAAGTATTTTCCTACAGTTATGTCTTGTAGGTTGTTGCCAACTTTTTCTTCATCACCTTCAGGGTTTTGGGTTTCAGGTTGAGATCTTTGATCCCCTTGGATTTGATTTTTGTACATGGTGAGAGGTAAGGGTTTAATTTTGTTCTACAAATGGTGGTCCAGTTTTGCCAACACCATCTGCTGAAGATGCTATCCTTCCTCCATTGAGTTTTTTTTTTTTTTTTGCCTCTTTGTCAAATATGAGGTAGCTGAAATTGTGTGAGATGAAGTTTGGATGTTCAATTTTGTTCCATTGGTCCATAGGTTTGTTTTTGTGCCAGTACAAGGCTGTCCTTGTGACTATAGCCCTGTAGTACAGTTTGAAGTCTGGTCGAGCAATCCGCCCCCCCCCCATTTTTCACTCAGGGTTGCTTTAGCTATTCAGGATCTTTTGTTTTCCATATGAATTTAAGGATTTTTTCCAATCTGTAAAGAAATTCATGGGAATTTTAATTGGGATTGCATTGAATCTGTATATTAATTTGGGTAGAATGTACATTTTTACTATATTAATGTTTCCAATCCTTGAGCATGGGAGGTTTTTTCATCTTTTCATGTCATCTTCAATCTCCTTCTTTAGGGTTTTAAAATTTTTGTTGTAAATATCTTTGATGTGTTTGGTTAGGTTTGTTCCCAGGTATTTTTGAGGCTATTGTGAGTGGGAAGGTCTTCTTTTATTCCTTCTTCTGTTGCTTATTTTTGGTGTGAAGAAATGTTACTGATTTTTCTAGGTTAATTTTGGATCTTGCCACTTTACTGAAACTCTTAATCATTTCTGGAAGTTTTGTGGTGGAGCTTTTAGCATCCCTTAGGTAAACTATCATATCATCTGCAAAAATGGAAAGTTCAACTTCCTCTTTTCTGATTAGTACTCCGTTAATTTCCTTCTCTTGTCTTATTGCCTTAGCAAGCATTTCAAGCACTATATTGAAGAAGAGTGGCAATAAGGGGCAGCCTTGCTGGGTTCCCATCTTTGGGGAATGGTTCCAATTTTTCTCCATTTAGCATGATGTTGGCAGTATGGTCTGTGTGGGAATGAGACTTTGTCTGGCTTGAGGAAGGAATCTGCAATAAACTTTGTCCCGAGTGCTTCTGTGACTTATCTGATAATCTCCGTGGGTTGTCTAGCAGCTCCGTGAATTTGGGATAATGCAGTATTTCCTGCCTCTTCTCCAGGTCTCTCTTGGCAAGTCCCTCTCTCTCCGGGTGACTTCTCACCATTCCCTCCCCCTCCTACTAGTGGCTAAAGCCTAAGTACTGTTAGCTGGCTGGTCCAGGAACAGCTGTGGAGCTTGGCAGCGAAGCTGTGAGCCCTACAATAGGGAGGAAAAACATCTAGTGGAAATTGGCAGGCGTGTGATTAAAGGACCACCAGACAAATATTTCAGATGACAAGTTTGCTATATATGGCTTTGATCGTGTTGAGGAATGTTCTGTTCAGTCCAATTCCCTTTAGGACTTTAAACATGAACAGATGCTGGAACTTGTCAAAGGATTTTTCTGCATCAATTGAGATGATTGTGTGGTTTTTGTCTTTCAGTCCATTTATGTGTTTTTTTGTTTTGTTTTGTTTTTATTTTTTTTATTATTTATTTTTGTATGTGTATGAATGTATTGTCTGCATGCAGGTCTGTGCACCCGTGTCATGCAATGCCACGGAGGTCAGAAGAGGGTCTCGGATTCCCCTGGAACTGGAGTTCTCCTGGAATTGGAGTTACAGACGGTTCTTAGCCGCCATGTGGGTGCTGGGGATCGAACCCGGGTCCTCTGCAAGAGCGTCGGTGCTCTTAACTGCTAGGCTATCTCTCCAGACCCATTTATGTGTTTTATGATATTTATTGATTCACATATGTTGAACCATCTCTATATCTCTGGTGTGAATCCAACTTGGTCATGATAGATAATCTTTTTGATGTGGGTCTGTATGTAATTTGCTAGTATTTTGTTGAGAATTTCTTTTTTTTTTTTTTTTTTTTTTTTGGTCTTTTTGAGAGGGGTTCTCCCTGTAGCCCCAGCTGGCCTGGAACTCACTCTGTAGACTAGGCTGGCCTTGAACTCACAGAGATCTGCCTGCCTCTGCCTCCAGAGTGCTAGGATTAAAGGCGAGTGCACAATACCCAGCAAATTTATGCTCATTCTTATCTGTGAAAAGCTTGTGCTTCTGAAACATTCAACTCACTTTCAATTTTGATCAAATTTAAATCAATACCACTGTCCTCTCCAGAGATTTTTCTTATTCTTTAAATTCTTCAGTTAAGTGATATTTACCTGTTTTACCATATTCATCCAATGAACAATCACTTAAAGGCCTGCCATGGACCCAGCACTCTATGGAATGCAGTCCTGTGGCCAAAGCAGTTTACATGTCAGATCAGCTTCAAAACAAGCTTCTTCTAGCTCCTTGTCCTGTTTCTCAAGACCTTAGATGTTGGACTGCATCAGTAAAAGATGTATTAAATGGGAAAGATAAGTACAATAAACCTGCTATTAAATTCTTTCAAAAACCTCAAGGCGTGCAGGCATTTAGAAAAGAAAATGCTTTTTTTTTCTAAATTTTTTATGAGACTGCTTCAGATCATAACAAAGTCAAACTGATTGTTCCTGAGCTAAGAAAGTACTGCTCACGCTGAGTGCATTTGAGTGGATGTGTTTCTATTCTAGGTAACCATTTAAAGAGAAGCTCCTATGTTTGAGGCTCAAGGAAAATGTTGAGATTAGAGGCAAGATTATGAATAGACTGTGGACCTGCTCCCAGGGGAATGTAACACATGTCTATAAACAATGAAAACAAAAGGTAGGAAATGTTGAGAGATGAATCCATGTAACCAACATATGAGCATATACAAAGCTGTGGTGTATATATTTCTCTATAAATAAATCGCTTTTGTTTGTATTAAGCTAACTCAACATTCCTCTCTAAATTGCTATTCTCACTTTAGTAATGGGCTGTGATTGAACTTGACACCTGGAAGTCAATATGGAGAGAGTAGAATATAAACTTATATGCTGAGTAGCCACAGGTGGGATATGATGGGACTGATGGGACAGGGTTTGCTTTCCTAGAACTGAAATGCAAGAAGCTGCTGATGGGAAAAAGAAATGTTGATGCATACAAGAACTACACTTGAGGGTTTGAATGGTTTAACATATTATGTACAACCTCTGAGCTGCAGAATTTTTATCTTTAAACATGGGAGATTGTATTTGAGCTACACTTTGATTTAGGCTCCAACTTAGCTCTAGCACTCCAAATCTTTTGTACTAAACTAAGTGTGCTAAACACACTTGTGCACACAAAAAGGCTACCCCATAGTCAAATTACTGGCACAGTTCTTGGCTCATATAGTCCCCAAAATGGCTGACTCAATGAACAAATGAGTAACACAGTTTCCTGTAAGGAGCACTGTCATACTATCTACTAAATTCTTTTCACCTCCTGTTATCTTGTGGCTAAACACCCTGACTCCACTAGGGATTCAGGGTTTGAGCCTTAAAATTCATACTTCCTGGGAAAGCTTCAGTGTGAAGCAAAACTGTAGGAAGCTTTCTTTTTATGCTGAACAGGACCACACAGCCCTGCTGGGGGTCGGGGGGTGGAATACAGCACCTGCCAACAATTGCTGTGGGGAGCCGGCTACTTCCTGTAGCCCAACCTGGGTGGTAATTCCAACTCAGGCCCTTAGCCTGGACCCACGAGACACATGCTCCACTCTTGGCCATGACTTTCCACCTGCCCAGAGACTGCTGAACCCTGGACGAGTATTTCAGGCTGATGGCTGATGGCCTGTCTTCAGCCTATATCCACTCAGAACACAAGCTACCCATATTGGTGGTCTGCAAGGGGACCTTTTTCCAACCCACTGGCCACCCGAACAAAATGCAGGCCTACCTTGGCCTGTATGCACACAATAATTAATAAAAAATAATGGCAGGGAATTCTGTGATGTTACGATGAAATTCAAATTTATTCCTTGCTACTGCCTGTTTTTATAAACTAAATGACATCAGTTCCCAGAGCCAATCATAGGCCCCCCAACTCCATGCCACTGCACACCATTGCCCCACCCAGCATCATTCAGCTAGGCCAAATTATTTGCTCCTCCTTGGGGCAGGGTCAGACCCTCGGCTGCACAGTGCCTTGAGGCATGATAGCAGAGAACTAGCCCCAAATTAAATTCAAACTGGATCTTCCTACATATCCCCATTTTTATTTTTTGAAAGGAAGACAAGCAAGCCCATGGGAGAGGTTGGCATCTATAAAGGAACCTGTTCTTAAATACATGATTGCTTAAACCTATCTTGAGTGCTGTTTGGAGGCAGGCCAGACCTAAGATTTTTATCTTTTACACTAAAACCAATTTGTGCTCAAAAAAACCAACCATGAGGTAATAATAATAAATAATGAATACAAGTAACCTTCATGTAAAACCAATTTGCAAGCAGCTATGTAAAAACTTATACAGCCCAAGGTCCCCACTGTCCAGCTGGAGGGGCTTGTACATACAAGCATGTTGATCAAATAAGAGTCTAGTCTAAATTGCTGTAATTTCACAATTCACCCCAATCTCCACAGCCCTTACATTCTATCATGCCCTCTCTTCCACAGATTGTTTCCTAGGCTTTGGAAAGGGGAAACAAAATAGTCTTTCTCTGGAGATGTCATTTTGGACTCCGATCGGTTCAGGCCATTTCCTTTCATGGGTTAGCAGTTTATCGAGGAATATCTTACTACTACTGAAGCACAAGCAATTAGAAATATGGGCATTTAGTACTAATTATTATGGTAAGTTACATTGTGAGCATAGAAACAGATGATGTTTGGATGGTATGCTAATCCATGAACTGTAGCTTTTCTGTAAAAGATGACAAGGTCTTACTGTGGCTTGTAACATCTCCTCACCATTAGAGGACATAGCTTGTGGCATCAGCCATGAATTATTCCTCCAAGGAGAGAGCTAATAGCCTATTAGATTTGGGATAGACAAACATATGGCTGCCACTGCTGCACAGTATTTCCAGGCAGGTGAGGTGTAGCTGATGCTGACGGAGGAGTCTTGCTTGACTCAAGGAGACCAATATTTGCTTCATTGATTTGGTAGCCTTTGGTAACACTCTCTGGCATTCCAGAGACCAACTGTACACTTGCAAGTACAAAACATCTTTCCCATGCTTACACCAGGTCTTCGACAGCAGGGCCTTATTGCCTCTCTTCTTGCAGGTATCCCAGTTTATAGGCCAAAAACCTTTACCTTTCGGGGCTTGGGTCCCCTAGCCAACATCTCCTTGGCAGAATAACCCATTGCTGATATCAGAGCTTTCCTGTATTAATATATTTTGCTTATTTACACAGCTAATAAAGACTTTACTATTTGGCCTTGAATAGAGAATTATCTTTTCACAGTTCTTATGTCTATCAGTCAATTAAAGAAAGCAATTAAACCTGTTTTATAAGAAATTACTACTATAACAGTTGGGTCTAATTTATAGTTAGGGAATGACTCTATTACCATCATGTTTGAGGCTTTTCTCCCTTAATGTTCAGATGGGCTAGCTTCTCTGCTGGTATTTCTTGATACATCCTGCACAATGCAAAGCTCTATATTTTCCTTCTCAGCCATTAAGTTGGTGACATTTTAACCTGTGGGAACACACAAATCTTTTCCCATAGTTAGTTTTAAGATTTAAATTGAAAAATTTGACAAAGGGTTTAATATATAACTGTATCCCCCTTTTTTTATTTTTAGGTTTCTATTTTTTGACACATGAATCTCAAAAAGGCAGTTGTATTACATATACCTATACGCAGGAATCAAGGTGTAAATTTTCATTAAGTTCACCCAAGCTGTTTATCATTGACTGTTGTTAATTTGGGAATAAACTTAATGGATCTTCCTACACAAAACTGCCTATCATTCCCTTTCCTTGCTCATGTCTCAAATATGCCTAGGGACCTGTGGACCATTCTTCACCCAGTACTGGTATTTAAGACCCAAAATACTGCTTTAAAGGATATCTAAAAGCTTTGAAATGTGTTTCTTTAGTTTACTCATTTCCCCTAAAATGAAATTCCTATAAATTATGATTTTGAATGTGTTCCTGCTAGATTCATGACGTATCAATAAGAACCTCCTTCTGTTCAAAAGCTGTCATCTGCTGGAATAAATAATGATCTGAGAAAAACACAGGGTCTAAGGCTTTAAGTGATTCTTGAAATGATTACAATGTATACAAAGCAAAAGAGGTGTGATATGCAAATTAATTTTAAAGACCTGAACAAATGGTAAACTGAATATCTTATCTTTGCCAGAGCAAGTATCTCAGGATCTTCTAGAGAACAAACCTGAAAGCAGAAACCAATGTCAGAAGTGAGAACCTCAAATAAGCATCTGAGGAGCCACTATTATTATTATGTTATTATTATTTATTCTTCCTCTTCCTGTTTATTCACCCCTCCCTCATCCTCAATGCTTCCAATTTTCACATATGCCCTGCTTTTAGCTGAGTTGAGATAAAAGAAGTACCCTTCTCAGGGAATTAAAAAAAAAAATACCATGCTATGTTGAAAGAATGCTACAAAGGGAAAAAAATAGTATAGCATAGAAATTCAGGTCAAATTCCTTGTCCAAATTTTGATTCAGTCTCATTAGACCTATGTGGCCTTACAAGTATCATTTTACTCACCCTGAGCATAATTTTATTTATGTTATGTATATAAAAATCAAAAACTTCCAGCTCCCCACACTACAACCTGAGGATTACATTGTACTTTCTCTTCGGTAGTGGGGCTGGTCAAAACTGGTTAGAAATGAAAAAAAACCGATTAAATTAATTACAACAGGGTGTCTGAGAGCTTCAAAAACCATGAATACTTCAACATGTTCCTGATACAGTGAGAAATCATGAGTAGCAGTGTGAACCTCTGCTTATTTTGCATTCTTGCAATATAAATGAAAGTACTGGTAGGTTCCACTGCATGGGGCCAGTGATTTTCCACTTGCTTCCCACTCCACACTGTGTATGGTACTGAGGAGTCCTCAATGCAGGCAGTGAATCATCATTTATGAGATAGAACTGCTATGACCCTATTAGAGAAATATCAGTTCCAACTTGATATTTAGAAATTTATTAAGATGTGTTTCTGATTAAGAGATGTTTCTAAGGAGTGTTTATCTGCCAAGCAAAAAGACACAAGAATCAAAAATAGTGAGGTCTACTTGCTTTAAAAAGGAGAATTTTAAGTCCAGTAAGCACACATCCTGTCTTGATCCCCCTGCGCTGGCCTCCATGATACAGCCCAGGTAGTCCAACAATGGCAGTCTATATTCTGACGAGGCTGACATCCCCTTAGCTGTTTAGTCCACAAGCTCGGTATCTCAGTAGTCCCCATCTTGCATTGAAGGTTTGGAGGATTCTTGGAAAGACATGAGTCCTCAGTCCATATTGGAAGGTTACAAAGCTGTGTCTCATGTCTTTGAGGAGTGCCAAAAGTGGTGACAGCCACAGAGTAGATGCGCTTGCCAATAAGAATTTAATACAGGCCAAACAACAGTACTCTCTCTTTTTTCTTTTTGTCTTTTTACTAAGACCTCAAGTTCTATGTCTGCAGTACACTTTATCTAGTCTTACTGATTATTTATGTATATATTTATGTATTTATAACCATATATATATATATAATATATAAATATAATTATATACTATATATATTTATACCACTGAGCAATACCAAGTTGGAGAGAACAACAACAAAAGAACTGAAAAAAACCTCTGGAAAGACTCAGAAAAAAAGGGAAGCAACTCAAGATTTGATTGAGAAATGATGTATGGCCTATGGAAAAAAGTTTAATAACAATAAAAAAGGAGAATTTTACTGATTTTCATCTAAGGAAAACTAATAATATACCTATATCTTGTCCATTTCTTGTTTTGGGGGGGGAAATGTGTAGGGAATGTTAGTTTAATTGGTTAGTTAAATATACTCAAACATTCTAACATTGTGATCACTGGAGGCCAAAGCTGTGGTGTAAACAACGATGGCTTTAGTTAGACTACTGACATGGTACCATGAACCCAAGTCCCCATAGAAGTTCTCTCTACTTCCTTAAGAGATAAAAGTGGAAAAGAATAATATACTAACATCAGAGGAAATAGGATGCTTCCGCAATGCAGAAAATATGCAAGCCTTACTCCTTTAGAAGGATTGTGGAATTGATAGAAGGGGGAGCCATCCATTGACAGGGAGTTGTAGAACTATGTGGGATATTAGTTCTAAAATCCAACAGTACCAAGATAACCAGGTTGGGTGGTTGCTTATGTCAGGATTTCTGATCATGTCAGGTGGGTGGGCCGGGAGCATTTAGAAGCAGCAGAGGAGATAGATGCTGAGAAATAAATCTGATCTAGATTTGAATTTTAATGAGTAGGAGTTCATATTTAGCTGGCTTTGCTGAGGAGAGTAGGCTTTTATTTATTTTTATTGCAATACAAGGATGTCATGAAATTAAATAGTTTTAAAATTCCATTTCATTGGCATTTAGTACACTCCCCGTTATACAGCAATCGTGACTACCATCTAATTCCAGGATGATTCTGTCACCTCCAAAGGAAACTTTTCACTTAGTCTCCATCACCTCTGAAAATTCCATTTTCCTTAGCCAGTGAGATAATGAAACCCACCAGCAATTTAAGCCATAGTTCTGCTCTTGCCATTTTCTTTTTTTAACAGTTTTATTTAAGTTTTGTGCATTTCATATCTCATTTCTCATTCCAATCTAGACTCATCTCGACCCTTCCATACCCCCACCCCACCTGAGTTCAGGCACCCTGCCATTCCTGTCCTGTATCTTTTTCTGATTCTTTTTAAAGTTTTACAAAGCAGAGGATTATTGTTCTTGAGGAAAGTTTACTGTTTCAGTCCATTCCCAGTCCCAGTTCCTCTGCTGTTGTTCCCTCCAATCTGTATTGCTTCAGCATATGCGTAGATATGTCACACCTATACTAAACATACCATCTGTATACAACCTGTCCTTTCCATATATTTAAGGATTCACATTATTTCTTTTTAAATTTATATTACTCTAAAATATACCTGCATATCCCCCACCCATATACCAAGATTACAGGGTC
This sequence comes from Rhizomys pruinosus, assembly GCA_009823505.1. Lineage (NCBI taxonomy): Eukaryota > Metazoa > Chordata > Mammalia > Rodentia > Spalacidae > Rhizomys > Rhizomys pruinosus. Next base: position 4,158,615 of record VZQC01005766.1, on the reverse strand, counting down.
TAAAAATAAATGATGGATTAATTATAGAGCCTGTTAATATTTTAAAAGAAAGTAGTTTTGATTTTCTGCATCTAGGAGGAAGGGATAAGTAACACCGCACATGTAGAAATTGGAGGATATTTGGGGCTAAACATCCTACAATTGTGCCTGATGCAGCTATACAGTGAAAGAGAGAATAATGCACAAGGTTTATTTTAAAAGGAAATCTTTTTGCTGTTTTTCAAAATCCACAGGTACTTAGGAAGTAAACTAATGGAGTCCCTGTTGCAATGGAAAGCTTGGGGAAATTACAGCCATGGCTTTTTATTTGGTGTATATTAATTCTTTTAGGAAAATTCAGGATTTAAACTGTGGGTTAAAATCTTTCTGTATTTCAATTCATTTCCTTAGAAGTAACTTGGAATTGGAATTTAGGATTACTAAATTGGCCATAGTTCTATTTCATGCCATCTCATTTTGAGTCATTAAAAGTGTGGTTTTATTTGCTCTGTTGATCAGAAGTGCTGGATTACCATTTAAAAATAAGAATCAACATTTCACACTAAAGCAAGCTCAAGGGAAACTTTGCTATTGTTTCCCTCCAAGAAGGTATATGGTGTCGATCTGCTCTTGTCTTGGGAAGACAGTAGATTACCTCTGAATCTGCACTAACCATTTTGCTGAAGATTACACAATTCAACACAGGTCATTGTTGCTTGCTGTTCCACAGAAGTACATGGAAGTCTTGTGCATTTATAGCTCTGACAACCATTTATAAATATACACAGAAGAAAGCTATCTCAGAACACTGAGCAGTATAACTTTTTGTCACAAACTTTGGCTTCAAGAGCAAGAGAGTATTGTCCAGATCATAAAATTAGATTGTGCCACCTTGAGTAATAAATAATACCCACCAACCACACACTGGCAGGCTCTTCAGTTGTTAACAGCAGCTAGTGAGGATACTGAGCATCCTTATGTTCTCACTTGAGTCAGCTTGTGACTCACAGCACACATGTGGAAGACATCTGATCTGTGCTGCTTAGATGAGCTAAGACAGCTGGACTATGCCTAGGTGGAAAGTGTGATCTCATCCCCAGTTCCAGCCAGGTTCTAAAGAACTGAGTGGATAAGGCAAAGATGAAACTGGCAAGGAAGGTGTGGCTCGGTCTAAGAAAAGACTGTCCAGTTATTTTATTTTTAAAATATATTTTAATTAGGTTTTTGTATATTTCATGTAGTAGAACTTGATCAAGTTTAGAATTCCTCCTGCAAACACACCCTCCATTCCCATCTCACTGGATTTCGTGCATTCTGTCATATATGTTAAGTCCTATCTGGTTGTGCATTTGTACCCAGATGTCCTTCAGTGCAAGTTCATCCACTGGAGTCTAGTTAATAAAGCTAAACTTAAAGAGCATATGTTTCTCACCCAGAAGTAATCAGTTACCAAAAGTTCCTAGGGTAGGGTTAGAGCCTGTCACCCATTACCCTCATTCTATGCTGGGTTCTTGTGATTGCATCATCATGGGGCTTGTTCATGGTGTCAGCATTGTATAACTTCATATGAGCAAGTTCCCTGTGGCCTGAAAACCTGTTTCCTTATGTTCATGCACCAACTCTTGTTATTACAACTGTTCTACCCCATCTTCTGTAATAGTCCCTGAGGCATGGATGGGTGAGGTTTAATACAGGAGTCCTATCCAGGGACACATACTCTGCAGTCTCTAATTCTCTAAAATTTAGCCAGTTGTAGTGTTCTATGTACAGTGGACTTTGCTGTATGAGCAACTTTCACTGGTTCCCTGTTCTCTGCCCCCTATTCTGCTATATTCCATGAACCTTAGGCATAGAGATTCCACCATAGATGTGTCACTTAAGGCTGGGCATCTCTCAGAAATATATTCTCTGTGTATGACCAGTTGTGAAACTCTGTAATAGCCTCCATTTTTGCAACAAGGAGCTTCTTCAATAAATGCTGTACTGTATACTTGTCTGTAAATATAAGGATCCATATGTAGAGATATGGCAGAGTTTTCCAAAGGATCTATGACTTCTCCAGTGAGGGGAATTTGGCTGTATTTTCAGTACTACCATGAGTTCTTTTCTCATTGAGAAGGCTTTAAATCCAATTAGATAGCCGTGAATTACTCCCTAGATTAAAGGGCCACTACTGCACCAATAGAGAGAATTTTCTCTGCCAGCCATATGGTTAACAGGCTTTGAAACTATGTTGATTGATTTCCTCCCTTAGCAGCTTGCATAATATCCTCTGGGACTATTAGAACTAATCTTTAGGGAGAAGGCTTGCAGGTTAATTACAGCTCCATTTCTCCAACTCTTGTGCCATAATATGTCTATCTTCAGCAATAGAGTCTTACTTTGAAATTCTGTGAGGGAATCAATGGCTGTGGCAATAGCCTGTGTTACTTTGGGAGGCTCTTGGACTACACCAACCAACAACTTGAAGAGAGACTTCTGTCTGGCCCTGTGATCCTTGTTGTACAGCTATAAACATACACTACTGTTCAGATATCATATGTGTATTTTTGGGGGATTTTGGAGGTAACATATTTCCTTCTGGATTTTTCCCCACCTAAGCTTTAGGTATCATCCCTCTGTCTCACTCTGTCTAGCCTACCTCCTTCCTCCCTAGTTTAAGTACCTCCATTTTCCCCTTGATAATACCTGCCCCCCTAGAGTGATCTCTTCTCCTTTACCCCCATGGTTCCTTGTCTGCCCTTCCCTTCTCCCTATGGGTGAACCTCAGGGATCCTGTGCTTATCCAAAGGTTTGTTATCAAGTTCCCAAAATGACCCATTCCTCAAAATAAGTAAAACATGATTGCTTGACCTTGCAAAGTATCATTAACATGGCAGATTTCATTTTTACTGTGATCTGCCTCCATAAATAATGTTTTTAATTGTCCCTGCTCAAACTTTTTCTTTAAGGATAATTGTGTTGTAAGCAGGCTGACACAGTGTGTATTTCTACCTTTATCTGTACCTATATTATCTGTACACTGTACCTGCCATATGTTGGTCAGAGAGGCAGAAATGCCATGAATGACTCAAAATAAGGGATTCACAATGGGGATTAAAATCTTATGCTAGGGTAGGAACTAATGACAGAATCAACACAAAATGCCTGCCTCTCTTTCTGGTAAGTCAAAAATATCAGGCTGGCAGACATGAAAGAAATCTCCACACAAAGTATAACAAAGCCATAAGCAATTAGAACCCACTTCTGTGACTGATTACCTTAACCCCTAAAACTGCAGATGGCTCAAAGATTTGGCCGTCGTCCTTTATTGAGCTGTACATGAATCATGTGAATTCAAATAAAGAAATTCATCATGTGGTTTGGCATGTCAGAGGAGCTGAAAGAGATCCTGTTAGAACTAGAGGACTTGCAGGAACGGTGCTGCTGGGATCAACTGGATGAGCCCACTTATCCATAGCAGCACCGTGACCTGTGGCAATACCAGCACCCTACTCCACCCTTAGAAAGGACTGTTATTTCAAATCCACTCTCAAACCTCCTGAAATTATTTTCTTGTAGTCAAACCTAACCCAAAAAAGGGAATTCTGAACAATTCATTTACACTTACTTTAGCTGATACATTCCAAAGTCACTCAATACCTAAGACTTGACTGAATTTAGAATTATACTTCTCATGGTCATAAAATTAGAGTGATTAATTTTTAATCTATCCTCCTACATTATTGTAAGCCAAGAATTGCTTATATGGATTAATGCACACATTTCAATTATATAAAGCTATAAACAATGTTGCAATGAATAATAAACTACTATTGAGTTCCAACTCAGAATCCAAATGTGGAAGAATGAGTAAAAGTTATTACTATCTGGAATAAAGAACAATACACAGGAAGCCAACAAAGCAAAATAAAAAAACTCATGAAAAAAATACCAAGCATGATAGATAGCATACAACCTTTCCACAAGGCTCAGGAACATCATCCAAGAAGGGGCCAAAATATTCTGTTTGTGAAGACCTGCTACTAAAGAGTATCTTCTGGCATGACAAGGTCATTGCACTCAGGAACTCACAGCAGCTCTGGTTACAGAAGATCTAGCCAGTCAAAATTCCAGCATGGAGTGGGGAGAGGCCCAGGAAGCCCCAACCCTTAACTGAGAAGCTATTAGTAATTGAGTGATGGGAGAGGAGGAGTCAGTTTTCTTCCAGATGTGTCCCACTTGGTACACTGCCTATAATCCAGTGGATGGCCTTCTACCCATGAACCTATGGCATCCTTAAATGTTTATGAAAAGAGTAAATGAATTAGGTGGGAGACATGGAAGGGGAAGTTTGAACAAAATGGGAGGCATATGATATGATCAAAATACATTGTATACATGTGTGCCAAATTCTTAAAGAATAAATAAAAATATACTAAAGAAAAACAGATTTGTCAAAGGGCAAACCACAGTAAGAAAAAGCATAATTGTTAATACCAGGATATGAATAAATTTCTCAGATTTATTGATAATCTGAACAGTAAATATTAAAGTAGTAAGATATCACTTTATACCTTATAAGTTAGCAAAAATCGGCATGCTATATGTTGGTAAGGACATGAAATAAAGATGACTGGTTCAGGGTTGGAGTGGCACCCTCAGAACATTTGTTTCAGCATGACTGCTGACCCTGCAGTGTCTCCCTGAAGTTTCCATCAGATAGTTATTCTCATGCAATTCCATAATTACTAGATTAACAAGGCTACCCATCACTGTGTTGTTTGTGCACATAGGTAATTGAAAACAAATTATGAGCCTCTATTTGGGAAAATAAGTAAAATACAAAGAACTTAGACTGTCAAACCAGTAGAATCCAGTAACTACATGTATTCTCAACAATGCATAAAAGACAAGTGGTAGTGAAAAAGGTAAAAATAAGTGTTATGTATATAGCTATACAGTTTATTACTGTAATGAAAATTTAGACATACGCCTAAGAATGTGATACCAAAAGGAGCATTAAGATCATAGGCAAAACACAGAAAAATGGAAATGCAGAATGAAAATAAAACTGAATCAGCTCCTGCTAGTTATCCCTAGTGACAATGTCCAGCTGGTGAGATCCATGAAACACATCACTCCTAACTTCTACCCCATTCCTTTCACCCCTGTCTTCCCCACCCCACCTCATGTCTTAAGACCCTCCTCCTTTGCTGTTTTATATTGCCAGATGAATAGAAGACCCAAAAAGTCCAGCCCCAGAATGCTGCTCTAGAACCTCTCCTGCTGCCACAAGAACCTTTGGACCTGCTCTGATCCAAGTGGCCAGTAATGTTAGAGACCTGAAAAACCACAGGCTCTGCACCCCTACTCCCTCAAGACCTCCACAGCTGGCCCCTCTACTCCACATGGCCCTGCATCCCACATACTCAGAGGCAATGGCCTAAAAGCACATCAAAATTCATAACCAATAACCTGGCTCCAAGGACCTATGTCTAATCACAAAAACATAAATATTTTGAAAACACCAAAGCAATATGCCTGCCCTGCAAACCATGAATTCTATAGAAATAGACTCCAAGCAGAATAGTTTACACAATATCTGAGGCATATAATGTGAAAGAATAGTTCCAAACATGCTCAAACAGTCAAAAAGTTTAAACATAGCACAAATAAATTGCTAAATGAACCTAGATAAGGAATGTTCTGATCAAGTCTAAGAAAATAATAGAACCTAAATAAATAATGAAAACTATCCAGAATGTGAAAATATAATTCAGTAAAAAGAGGGGCTGGAGAGATGGCCTAGTGGTTAAGAGCGCCGACTGCTCTTACAGAGGACCCGGGTTCAATCCCCAGCACCCACATGGCGGCTGAGAACCGTCTGTAACTCCAATTCCAGGAGAACTCCAGTTCCAGGGAAATCTGACACCCTCTTCTGACCTTAGCGGCATTGCACATGACATGGGTGCACAGACCTACATGCAGACAGTATATTCATACACATAAAAAAAAAAAAGATAGAAACACTGAAAAAAAAAAACTGAAATGAACCTGTATATACAGGGGATAAAAATCCTCAAAACTGGGGCTGAAGAGATGGCTCAGTGTTTGAGTACATACTGCTCTTACAGAAGACCTGAGTCCACATCCCAGAACCCACAAAGTGGATCATCACTGCCTTTAATTCCAGCTTCAGGAGATCCAGTGCCTCTGGCCTCTGCAAACAAATGTACTTACCTGGACAAACTATCACACAGACACATTTGCATACACATAATTAAAAATAATAAAAATAAACCTTATAAACTCAAAATTTCTGTGGAAAGCATCACCAACACAATGTATCAGGTGGAAAGAGTAACATAACTTAACGACCAGGTAGAGGACTTGGACAACCAAATCAAAGAAAATGATCATCTTAACATAAAACAAGAAAAGAACATGAAGGATCATTGAGATACCTTATATAAAGATCACATCTTTGAATTTTAAGCAAAGAAGAAAATAATAATCAAAGAACTAGAAAATATTTTCAATAAAACCCTATAAGAGACAAATCTAAACAAAGAAAAGCTCATCCAAATACAAGAGAACCACAAAATACCAAATAGACAGGACCAGAATAGCATCTTGCTATGATGCATTATAGTTAAAACACTAGAAAAATAGAATAAAGAAAGGATATTGAAAGGAGCAAAAGGAAGGGCCAAGTCAACTCTAAACATAGGCCCATCAGCATTAATTCCAGATTAGAAACTTTTAAAGCTGGAAGGGCTTAGAAAAATGTATTCCAAGCACTGAAACTTCACAACTGCCAATCCAAACTATTATGCCCAGCAAAACTTTCCTTTGTAAGTTAAAGAAAAATAAGGAATTTCCATAATAAAAACAGACTAAAAGAATTTATAAGCACTAATCCAGATCTAAAAATGATACTGGAATGAATACTTTGGATTTAAGAAAAGGATAAACACATCCAACATGCCACAGGACACTTTTCCACAGGAAAAGTAAATACCAGGACAGTTAAATTAAGTCAACAAAACAAAGTCAACAAAATAACAGGAACAAATGGATACCTGTTCAGCATAGCTCAGTTTCAGTGGTTTCAAATATTTAATAAAAAGACACAAACAGCAGACTGTATTAGAAAAAGAAGATCTATATTTTGTTATCTCTGTGAAACATATTTCAAAATCAAAAGTGCATTCAACCTTAGAATTTAAAAAGGTAGATAGGGCTGGAGAGATGTCTCTGGCTTCTCTTGCAGAGAACCCAGGTTTGATTCTCAGCAGGGCATGACAGCTAACAACCAGTTCCAGGGGATCTGAACCCCTCTTCTGGCCTCTGCAGACTTTGCATGACATGGGTGCAGCTATATACAACCAGACAAAACATTCATACACATAAAATAAATATAAATGTCAAAATGTAAAGTTCTTCCAAGAAACAAGCAGCATAAATATTCTAGTATTTGATAAAATAAACTTCACCCCAATCCTAGTCAGAAGAGCTAAAGTTAAGTCATGACAGGCCAATTCATTAAGGGGATATTCCAATGCTAACCATATACGCAATAAAAATAAGGTCACCCAATTTCAAATACTGTTAGATCTAAATCCACAGAATAATTGCAGTAGAGCTGTGCAGGATAACTTCAATACTCAATACCAAACAATAGACAGGTCACCCAGACAAAAAGTAAACAGAGAAATCTGGGAGTTAAATGACATAAATCAAGTGGACCTGACTGACCTCAACAGAGCAGTCCATTTAGACAGTAAATAATACAAATTCTTGTCAGCAATCCATGGAACTTTCTCCAAAATTTACCACATATTTGGTCACAAAGTAAGTCTATCAAATATAGGAAAAGTGAAATAGTATCCTGTATTCAATCTGACCACAATTGAATAATTCTAGATAATAATAGCAGAAGAAATTACAGAGAATGCACAAACACACCATTTAATGCTAATTGGTTCATTAAAGAAATCAAGAAGGAAATAAAATATTTCTCTGAAATTGAATAAAAATGAAAATGTAATATACTAAAGTTCTTGGAACCAGATGAAGCTAGTCCTAAAGGTAAAGTTTATAGCATTAATTGCCCACATTAAAAAATCACAGGGAACTCAAACAAAATACTTAATGATATACCATAAATCCTTGAGAAAACATGAATAAATCATACCCTCAAGGCAATAGGTTTGGAGAAATAATTAAGAGCAGTGCACAGATAATGAAATGGAAATTTTAAAAAAATCTTCAAAGAATCCATGAAATGAAGACTGGGTTCTTTGAAAAGATAAACAGATTTTAAAGACTTTCAGCCAAATTAACCCAAAGAATGCAGGATAATACAGAAACTAATAAAATTAGAGAGGAAAAGATACTAAGGAACTTAAGAAGATCATAAGGACATACCTGACAAACCTCTATTCCACAAAACTGGAAAATCTTTTTTTTTTTATTTTTTTTCACAACATTGTTTTTATTGATGCTTTGTGCATTTCATACATCATTTTCCAATTCAGTTCAGGCATATCTCCCCTTCCCTTCACCCCCACCCCCACCCCAACCGAGATCATGCATTCTGCCATGACTGTCCTGCATATCTCTCTCAGTTTTTTTTTCCATTTTTTAGCTATAAGTGATAATCCATGAGTACAAGCATCCTTCATGTATAACCAATTTGCAGGCTGTTGTGCCCAAACACCCACAGCCCCACCTTCCAGCGGGGGGTGAGGGGTTGTATGTTCAATCAGGTTAATCAAATGAGGGTCCAGACTACATTGCTGTAGTTGCACCCTTCACCCCAATCGCAGGCCCGTACATTCTACTACGCCGCCTCTTCCACAGATTATTCCCTGGGCTTAGAAAGGGGCACAAGTGGACGAAGCAAACAGTCCACTCTTCTGGAGCTGTTGTCTTGATTCTGGTCAATTCTGGGCTGTTATCCTTTCATGGGCTGACTGTCGGTCCAGGAATTAAAACTTTCGATCCTACTAATGAAGTACGAGCAATTAGATATATTAGGTATTTAAGCAGCAGAAATAGTTATGGTAGGTACTGGTGGTTATAGACATATAATGTTTAGATAGTGTTGATGCCACGAACTATCATTTTTTCCTGTTAAAATAGACGGGGTCTTACTGGGCTTATATACATCCTAACCTGTAGAGAATGTAAGCTGTGGCATCACCACGATGGGTCATTCCTCCAAGAGAGAGCAATAGCCAACATTAGATTTGGGATATACAGATGATATGGCTGCTCCGCTGCACATTATTCCCAGGCAGGTGGGAGTACGTGTGCTGCGGTGGGTCGCTTGATCAAGGGAGCCCGTATTTGCTTATATTGGTTTAGTGGCCCTATGGTAACACTCTCTGGTATGTCCAGAGGCCATCTGTACACTTGCATGTGGGGTCTCAATGACATCTTTTTCGCATGGTTTATATCAGGTCTTCAGCAGAGGGTCTTATCGCCCTCTCTTCTTGCAGGTACCCAGTTTTAGATGCAAGGAGCCTTTACCCTTTGTGGGGCCATTGATCCCGGCAAAGTCTCCCTGGTGGAATAATCCATTACTATGCATCAGAGCTCCTGTATTGATATTATTTTGCTTAAGCGCACAGTTGTAAGGACTTTGTGTGTTTATATTTGTTCTGTACGAAGAGTAATACCATTATTCACAGTTCTATGTCTATTAGCCAATTAAAGAAGGCAGTTTTACCAGTTTTATAAAGAGATTACCTCTACTAATTAGTATGTCGCACAATTTACAGTTGGAGACGCAACCCCAGCAATCGTCATATTTTCTCCTTGTTCTGGGGGGAAGGCAAGAAATGTCTCTCATATCAAAACCTTTGTGGCAACTAAGAAAGTAAGTTTCATCAGGACCCTCTATAAAGTTGTTACACAACAGTGAATATATCTCCATTTAACTCAGATGCATTTTACCCGTTTTATCAGAGCTTTAAACCAATGTTTAATATGACACATATTTACATTTTACTAAGTCCTAAAACACCATATACCATGTAGACAGTGTCTAGCGAAAACTGGGCACTTGTTGAACCATGTCAATTAAACAGCAGTAATAATCGAATATACCCAGTGGTTCCCTCACCCACCCCTCCCCCCCTTCCCAATTCAGCGCATTTCGGTCCATTTCTGATGGCAGTCTTTCCTAGTTGTTGTTCGTTTTACTTGCATCTCTTCACGAGAAATACGTTTATATCTGGGTATTTGCTGGACTACATCCACATATGAGGGACCCCATTTGTTGTTTGTTTTTCTGGGGACTGTGTTAAACGATCATGTCTTCCAGCTCCATCCATTACTTGCAAAGTCATGATGGTGTCCTCTATTCACACTGATAGAACTCCATTGATAATACATGTACCACATTTCTCTATCCACTCGGCAGTTGCAGGGGCAACCTAGGTGCTGGTCACAGCTTTTTTGGGCTATTGTGAACAGAGCTGCAATAAACATAGAGCTGTGCATGTATCTTTGTGCAGTTAAGATGTGTCTTGTGGGGTATATACCCAGGCAGTGGCATGACGGGTCAAATGGAAGGCTCGTTTTTGAGTCTATGAAAGTGTTCTCTCACACTGAATTTCCATAGTGCTGTAACAAGTTTACATTCCGACAGCAATGGATGAGTGTTCCCCTTTCTCGCACAACCGCTCTCAGCACTTGGTGTCATTTTGTGTTCTTGATCCTAGCCAGTCTGTATTGAGTTAGGTGATAATTCTCCAAAGTGGTTTTTAGTTTGCATTCTTATATTAGTCAGAACTGCTGAACACCTTCTTAAGATATTTTGATGGCCATCCTCTATTTCGCTCGGTTGTGAAGTCTCTATTCAGATCTTTGCTCCATCTTTTGAGTGTTACATTTGTTGCTTCGTCTTTGTTTTTTGTGTAGCCTGTATACTCTGGAGATTAATATTGGCTTTGTGAGATGTGTCTGCAGTGAAGGTTGCCTTCCCTCCACTCTGTGGGTTTTCTCTTTCTCTTCGACGTTCCTTGATTGTTTCTTTGAGGTACAGAAGCTTTGAGTTTAGGAGATCCAATTTTTATTGTTGATGCTTATTTTTAGTTTGTGCAGGCTGCTGTCTGATTTAGGAAGCTTTCCTACGCCTATGTCTTGTAGTGCTGCTGCCAATCTTCTCTTCTATCACCTCCAGAGTTATGGGTTTCACGTTAAGGTCTTTGGTAGCATCTGGAGTTGAGTTTTGGGCAAGGTGAGAGGTAGGGGTTTAATTTCGATTCTTCTACAAGTGGTGATCCATTTTGCAGCACCAGCTGCTGAAGATGCTGTCTTTCTCCATGGTGTCTTCTTGGTCCCCTTGTCAAATATTAGGTGGCTGAAAGTGTATGAGCTCAGGTTGGATCTTCAGTTTTATTCATTGGTCACTGGTCTGTTTTTGTGGCCAGTACAGCTGTTTTTATGACTATAAGCCCTGTAATATAGTTTTATATCATGTATAGGCGATCCCCCCTTGTGTGGCTCTTTTCACTCAGTGTTGCTTTGGCTATGCGGGGTCTTTTTTTTCGCAAATAAATTGAGGATTTTTTTGGCCAAGCCTGTTAAGAAATTCTTAGGGATTTTGATTGGGATTGCATTAAATCTGTACACCTAGTTGGGTAGGATGACATTGTTTACGTATTATTTTTTTCTAATTCATGAGCAGGGGAGGTTTGTCATCTGCTGATGTCTTCCTCAATTTGCCTAATTTCAATCAGGGGTTGAAATTTTTTGTTGTAGAGATCCGTGGTGCGCTTGGTTAGGTTTGGTTCCTAGGTATTTTATTGTTTTTGAGGCTATTGTGAGTGGGAAGTCTCCTTATATTCCTTCAACAGTTGCTTGTTGTTGGTGTAAGACAAGGCTACTGATTTTTTCAGATTTCAATTTTGTATCCTGCATTACCAAAGCTCTAACGTTTCTGGGAGTTTCTGGTGGAGTTCTTAGCATCCCTTAGGTAGGACAATCATATCCCATGCAACACAGGGATAGCTTGACTTCCTTTTTCAATTAGACTCCTTTAATTCCTTTTCTTGCTTATTCCTGGCAAGGTTTCCAACACTATATTGAAAAGGAGTGGTGAGGAGGGGGCAAGGCTTGCCGATTCCTACCTTTTATGGGAAATGCTTCTGTCATTTCCCCATTTAGGATAGATACTGGCTGTGGGTTTCCCATATATGGCTTTGATTACATTGAGGAATGATCCCTTTAGACAATTCCCTCCGGAACTTTAAAAATGAAGGAATGCTGGATTTTTCAAAGGCTTTCTCCGCATCAATTGAGATTGATGGTGTGGTTTTTGTTCCTTCAATCCATTGATATGTTTGATGATGTTTATTGATTTTCGTATGTTGAACCATCCCTGCATTTCTGGTATGAATCCAACTTGGTCATGGTGATGATTTTCTTGATGTGATCTGTATGCGGTTTGCCAGAATCCTGTTTAGAATTTTGGCATCGTGTTCATTAGGGAGATGGGTTCTATAGTTCTCCTTTTTGTTGTATCCTTCCTGGTTTTTAGTAGCGTAGATGCTGGCTTCATAGAAGGATTCTGGTGGAAGTCCCTCTGTTTGTATCCTTGTGAACAATTTAAGTAGTAATGGTTGTATGTCTTTTGAAATATTTATAGAATCTGCAGTGAAACCGTGCTGGGCCTTGGCATTTTTTTGGTTGGGAGGCTGCTTATTACATCTCGATTTCTTCCTGTACTATTGGTCTGTTAGACTGTCGATCTCTTCTTGGTTGAGCTTTGGGGATTCCCAGGATTTCAGATATTCATCCATTTCCTCTAGTTTTCAAACTTAGTAGAATATAAGTTTTTGAAGTAGTCCCTTATTATTGTCGGATCTTTCATTGTCTGTTGTGATATTTCCCCTTTCATCACAGATTCTATTGATTTGAGTTGTTCCTTCTTTCTTTTGGTTAACTGGGCTAGAGGTATGTCTATCTTATTTATTCTCTCAAAGAACCAAACTTTTGGATTTCATTGATTTTTGTATGGTTTTCTTTGTTTCTATTTCATTGATCTCTGCTCTGATTTTTGTTATTTCTTCTTGTCTGCTCCGTTTTAGGGTTCATTGTTGTTGTCTCTCAAGTATTTTTAGCTGCAGTGTTAATCAATCACTTGTGTTCTTTCTGTTTTTTAATGTAGGCACTTAGAGCTATAAACTTTCCCTCTTAGGATTGCTTTTAAAGTGTCCCATAGATTTTGCTGTTTGTTTTATCATTGTCATTCAGTTCCAGGAATGTTTTATTTCTTTCTTTATTCTTTCCTTGACCCATTCATATTTCAGGAGGTGTTGTTTAGTCTCCATGTATCCTGTAGGTTGTAGGTTTATTCTGGTGTTGATAATGAGTTTTAATTGCACTGTGGTCTGATTAGAATGCATGAGATATTTCAATCTTTTTATATTTGTTGAGTTTTTCCTGTGTCCAGTATATGGTCTATTTTGGAGAAGTTCCATGAGGTGCTGAGTAGAAACGTGTATTCTCTGGTGTTGGGTGAAATTATTCGATAGATGTCTGTGAGGTCCATTTGGTGTATCTGTTTATTTAGTTCAGTGTCTCTCTGTTTATCCTTTGTCCTGTTGATCTGTCTAGGGGACTTAATGGGGTATTGAAATCCCCTAGTATTAGTGCGCTGGGATTAATCTGTGCCTTGAGATCCTGAGGAGAATTTTCTTTATAAAGTTTGGTGCACCGGTGTTTGGTGCATATATGTTTATGATTGTGGAATCTTCATCATTGATTGTTCTTTGATAAAGATTGTAATGTCCCTCTTTGTCTCTTTTGATTTCTTTTGCTTTGAAGTCTATTTTGTCTGATATTAGAATAGCCACACCTGCTTCTTTTGTACCATTTGTTTGAAATACTCTCTTCCATCCCTTCACCTTAAGCTGATGCCTATCCTGAGATTGAGATGGGTTTTTCTGTAGACAGCATATAGATGGGTTTTGTTTCCTAATCCATTCTCCCAGTCTGGGCCTTTTTATTGGGGAGTTTAGCCCCATTAATATTTAAGGTTTATAATTGAAAGATGGATGTTGCTTCCTTTCACTTTATTATCCATTTGGACTTCTAGCCTCTGATTTTGCTCCTATGGTTTTGTTTTTGTTAGTTTCTTTTCATAGGTGTTTGAGGATTGTTGCTCCTCTCTTCTGCCCTTTGAATTGCTTCAAGTATTTTATGAAGGAGTTGGTTTTCCAGATAGGTATTCCATCATCTTGTTTATGTCATGGAAGATTTTTCTCTCTCCTTCAACTATAATCGACATTTTGATCTGGGTAAGTAGTATTCTGGGTTGGCATTCTGTAGTCCCTTAACACTGGGAATTGCTTTGCTCCATGTTCTTCTTGCTTTCATGGTTTGAGGCGAGAAGTCAAAGTTGTGATTCTGATGGGTTTCCCTTGTATGTGATTGTTTTTTCTTGTAGCTCTCAGAATTTTGTCTTTGTTTTGGCATCTAGGCATTTTAACTATGATATGGCGTGGGGTTTCTTTGTCTGATCTTGTCTATTTGGGGTCCTATGTGCTTCTTTGTATTTGTATGGGGTTTTGCTATTTTTAGTTGGGGAAATTATTATCTATTATCTGTTGAGATCTGATCAATACTATTTTCTTGAGATTCTTCCTTCCTCTATTCCTATGATGCGGAGGTTTGATCTTTTCATAGTGTGTCCCATTTTCCTGGTTGTTCCACTTTGTGCATTTTTAAATTTTTCATAATCTTTATTGAGCTTTTTAATTGCTCTGTTGTATCTTCTAGATTCTGATATTCTTTGTTCTGTTCCTCCATTCTACTTCTTGAGGCTTTTTTCCTTTCCTTTCTTCTGATTGATGTGTGTGTTCTAATTCCTTTTCGTTATCATCCTGTGTTTCTTTTAGTACTTCCATTTCCTTTTTGGAGCTTCTCAATCTCTTTTGTGCTTCTCAATCTCTTCTTGGTGTTCCTTACTTCGTTGGTTGGCTTCTTTCTTCAGTGTTTCTACTTCCTTTCAGAGTTTGTTTTTTTTCTCCCTCTAGTTCTTTGTGGAGTTTGTGGGTCTGTTCCTTTTATTTCTTTCCGAAGTTTTCATTGTATCCCTCTAGGTCCTTTTTGATTTTCATCTCTCTCTTTAGTTCTCTGTATTCTTTATTTTTTTCTCCTTCTAGTCTTTCTGGAGTTTGTCATATCTGTTCCTTTAGTTCTTTCTGAAGTTTGTCATTGTATCCCTCTAGGTCCTTTTGAGTTTTTCATTTTCCCTCTTTAGTTCTCTGAATTCCTCTTATGTTCTTGTAATTTCTCTGCATAGGTCTGCAATTATTCCTCTAAGATTGTTCCTGGGTCTCCTCCAGGGGTTCCCATTGTAGCTATCTCCTACTGGTTTGGTAGCGCTTGGTGCAGGATTTTCCTGTGCCTTTCCCATGTGGTCCCTTCGTCGTGTTCCTGGCAATGGCAGTGGGTTCCCTTTTGTGGTTCAGATCACAAAATACCTTTTCACTATGTAGGGGATTGTTTTTACTTTCCTATGTTAGCTGATTTTTTCCCCCCCCTTTCCTCCTCCTTGTTATGGAGTATTGACTTGTCTAGTTTTCTATTTTGCAAACCACTCTTCTCTTCTTGCTCTGAAGGTTCTCCAAGGAAAAGTCCACTTGGATTCTCACCAATCCGGGGGGGGCGGGGGAATGCCTGACTCTAGCTTCCGCATCCCCGACAGCCCGCACCAAGGTGCAGGCCACTAGCACGGCCCCTCTGGTCCCAGCACAAAGAGACTGGAGACGTTCCCCCATGCCCCACTACCTGGCAGAGGCGGCAGATGCCTCGCCAGGTAACTACTCCCGCCCGCACCAAGGTGCAGGCACTAGCACCAGCCCCTGCTGGTCCCAGCACAAAAGAGACTAGGACGGTCCGCCCACGGCCCCCTACCTGCAGCAGACGCTCGCAGATGCCTGCCCAGCTAAATATTCCTGCCCGCACAAACACCAAGGTGCAGGCCACTAGCACCGGCCCCTCTGGTCCCAGCACAAAAGAGACTAGGACGGTCCGCCCACGGCCCCCTACCTGTGGCAGAGGTGGCAGATGCCTGCCCAGGTAACTACTCCCGCCCGCACCAAGGTGCAGGCCACTAGCACCGGCCCCTCTGGTCCCAGCACAAAAGAGACTAGGACGGTCCGCCCACGGCCCCCTACCTGTGGCAGAGGTGGCAGATGCCTGCCCAGGTAACTACTCCCGCCCGCACCAAGGTGCAGGCCACTAGCACCGGCCCCTCTGGTCCCAGCACAAAAGAGACTAGAAAACTGGAAAATCTAAAAGAAATGGATGTCTGGATGAGTATGTCATACCCATAATGAACCTCTATTTTCAAATAATTTACATGGATAAATTTCAAAATAATTTACATAGATAAATTAATTGCAATGAGATTGGAGGAATGTAAAAAAAAAAAAAAAAGAACTTCCAGTGGAAACAAATACCCAGGACTGGTGGGTTCATTGCAAACGTCAACTAGATCTTCAAAGAACTACCTCTAACACTACTCAATGTATTCCTTAAACTAGAAAAGGCCAAAACAGTCTCCTAAATGTGTTTTTGGAATCTAGTATTATCCTGATATTAAAATCAGACAAAGACACAAAAAGTAATAAGGAAGAGGAGATGGAGGAGGAGGAGAAGGGAGGGAGGAAGGAAGGAAGGGAGGGAGGGAGGGAAGGAGGAAGGAATGAAGGAATGAAGGAATGAAGGAATGAAAGAACAAAGGAAGGAAAATTAGAGACCAAGCTCTCCAATGAACAGAGATGCAAAAATTCTCAATAAAATACTCATATACCAAATTCAAGATCCCATCAAAAAAGAGCAAGCATCATGACCAAGTTGACTTTAGTACAGCAATGAAGGGATGGTTCAATATATGTAAGTCATCATATAATCCAGCATATAAATGAATTAAAAGGTGACTATCACATGATAATTTCAATATCTGCAGAACCAGTCTTTTGACAAAATCATACACTCTTTCATAAAACTCATAGGGAAGCTAGCAGTGTAGGGAACATACCTCAATATCATAAGCTATTCACAACATGCCGATAGCCAACCATACTAAATGTAAAGAAATTTGAAGCATTCTCATTAAGAACTAGAATAAGACAATGCTGTCACTCTCTGTACTTCTATTGTATACAGTGCTTGAAGTATTAGCTAAAGCAAAAAGACAAGAGAAGGAAATAAAAGGAATATAAATAGAAAAAAGTCAAACTTTCCCTTTTTTCATACTACACGATTCCATGAAAGTATTAAACAGGGAGGGTTTAGAGAGATAGGATGGATTAACCAAATTAAGGGGGTATGATAAACCCAAATAGAAACATACTACACTGTAATTCATTTAAAAAAATACAAAAGAGTTAAAATGGAGACATCCTGTAGGATAAGTAATGCTGCTTCTAGACGCAGAAAGATAATAATGATAAATCTTAGTGCTAGGGTTCAGGATACATTCATTTGAGTTGTTGGTCAGGAAGGTCCCAGATGCTTTCCAAATAGCACAGACTCTTGCATTTCCACTTGCTTGCCCAGCAGAACTAGACGATAAAGTCCTAAAGTCCTAGTGCTTTGATACTATAGGGAAGACAATGTACATTATGATTGTAAAAGCTGAAGAATCCAAGCTGGGTTGATTCCACTGTATACCATTCAAAGTGCTTTGGGACATAATGCAAGGTCCTGGGGAAGAAAAAGAAAGCATCAGTCTTATCAGAAGTGAACTCTATAAACTACAACACCAACACCGACCTGCCAAGCAATATGTGCCCACATGTGCAACAGTGGCATGATTTTTATGGGCATAACCTACTGGTTTATTATTAAGTTTGAGGCCTGTTCCACAGAAGAGATCTTGTGCCTGGTGCTGTAAGCCTGGTCGCTAACTCATGCCTCAGGAGATTACAGGCTCTATGAAAGAAATTACTACCAATGTTTAGTTAAAAAGATGTAATGTTGAAGGCCCTTTCAATGTATACCTTTATAGCCTTAGATAAAGGTTACTCTCAAACTTAATCAAGAACATCACATTTTCAATGAAGGCACTGAGCAGAAACTCATCCTGGCTGCCCAGGATGCTGGGCAGTATGCTGAGAATAAGGGGCATTTGATGCTTGACAAATTAATATTGAAGTTCCCAAGTAAAATGCAGGAGTCTCTAATATGGAATAAATTTCTTTTTTGTCAGAGAAGTACCTAAATTTAACAAGAGTCTATAGCTCTTCACATTTGCTTTTGTTGACTTTCTTTTTCTTAAAAACAATTTTCAATTATGTTGTATTTAGCTTTGAAATATTCACATCATTGGAGCAACTCATATTTAAGAATAGAAATATCGGTCTTTAAATTTATCAAATTATCCCTTTTCTTTTAGTGGTAAATCAAAAGATATCTAACTGGATTTAAAATCTTGTCAGTGGGTGGGAATTTATGCATGGTATGCTAAAAATATCCAAATACACATGTACAGGTTGTACAGGTCATAGACCCTAGAAAAATTGGTTTCTGATACTTCCCTAGTCTATAATAATTTCTTACTATATTCTAAATGGCTATCCTGATATATACAGATAAGTGTGTCTCTCTCCACTCATCAAAGAAGCTTCTTTTTGCAAAAGATGGGACTACTGTGTAGTTCCACCACTGATAAAATGCAGAGAGTAAGTGACTATGAAGTGCCCAGCCCTAAGTGACCCATCTGCAATAGGGCTTCTACACCTAATGCTCAAGGAATACCATGGAGGAGGGGACAGAAAGGATGTTATGAGCCAGAGGAACAAAACCCCTGCCTCTAGTTAATACATTCTGGACATGACAGGAAAGCAACGTCTCTGAAATCTCCAGAGTATGGTTGTCCAACAAGATCTGCATAATGGCAAAAGCAATTGACACACACACACACACACACACACACACACACACACACACTAAGGTGGATAGGGAAAATTTACAGGGTCCCACCTCAGGACAAAGGCAGGCAATGTTTGCTGATGGAGGAAGAATCCATTCAGATTGTACAATGACATGCTCTTTGAGAGGTTATCTAATCCTAAGTGTCAGCCCTAAACATGAGGATATATACAAGCACCAATAAATAGACTCAGTGGGTTATAGATGTGTGTAGGTATATATAACTATAATAATAAAAAAGGGAACAAGAAATTGGGAGGGAGACGGGCAAAATGTTACAGGAGTTAGATTGGGAATGGGAAGGCTGAAAATAATGCAAATACAATATTCACGTTTGAAATTCTAAATAAATAAATAAATAAAGAGATAAATAAATAAATCTGAAATAATGAAATCTGTACCCCTATTGCCAGAATTAGGGTCTGGCAAATCATAGGTTATCAAAAGTGTTTGAGAAATATATCACTTTGTGACTAAAACTGGACAGACATTTGATTTCTGCATGAGTGAAGTATCATAACACTTTCCTTCTAAATCGGTCTCATTTTTCCTTCTTGTCAGTTATCTTCAGGCATCCACAATTCAAAAATATTGAATAGAACATTCAAGAAATTTTAAAAAACTTGTTTTAAATAAAATTTAGTTCTGTATATAACTAATAAGATTTTATTTTGTTATCATTGTTGTCAGCTGATATGTGCCTAATTAAGAAATTAAACTATATCTTAAGTTTGTATATAGGAGAGAATAATATACATGTCTCAGAACTCTGTGGCTGCAAGTATCCACTGATGTGTGGGAATGTGTCCCAAAGGAGGATAAGGAGGACTACTGTGCAATGCTCAGTAATAAAGGGTTTGTCAGTTATCATGAAAAAAAAAATCAAAGACTGTAAATGAATCATGGCATCTAGGATAAATTTCCAGGATGGAAACATTAGAAAGAACATTACAGACCAATGCAAGGTATTTCTTCAGAGAACTCTATTAATAGATTTCCCAAGGTCGTTGTCACTAAAACAAGCATGGTTCTTCAGGGAACTTTCTTATTGATTTTTTATGAGTGTCCATGTTAACACAAATATCTTCCTTTCAGAGTTTCTGAAAGTTTCAAGTTTAAAAATATGTCTATTGAGTCACCTCTAGACAAACAATAAATTAACTCTGAGAAATGCATGTCTTTCATTTGTCTGATACAGCTTTGTTTTCCATCTCCATTGGAACTGACAAGATTTTGCTCTTTTGTTTCAAACAAGCGACAACTAAGGGGATTGGTTTGCATTGATGATCCATCATATATCTATATGGATCATCATATGTAATTGATGTGCCTTAAAGGGTTGGAACCACCTGGAGCCTAGCATGATAGTCACACCATAAGACATATAACCAAAGGAAAGATGGATTTGCAATCACAGTCATACTGTGGCACATTCAGCTAACAAGGAGAAGCCAGCTGGGTATATTAAGATGTATAACATATCCTTACCTTTGTGATTTTACATCACAAGTTATTTCCACTTAAAGGAATGGTGGTGATGCAATTATATTTCTGATTGTCAATGTGAATCATTTTAATCACTGTGTTCAATACTCTGCAGGCAATTTGGGATCTCCATTGAAAGCAAAGACCATACTACATTTGCTTGGGGTTTGAGCATATGCCTTATATTTTTAAAAAACTGAATATTAGGCACATTACAGTATGCACCCTGAGCTCTAGTAGGACCAAGTACTTCCTTGTAATGAATAATTTTAAGTCACTGTTTATGAAGCAAGTTCAATTTCTTTGAAAGATGCATCTTATTTTTCACTGTAAAGTCACAAAACTATGTGTGCAACTGTATCTTATTTATCTATAATCACTTCTTAAATTAGAACATTATACAATTTAGTTTAGGAGGGATGTCTCTTTACCTGAAAGATAGTTAACACACACACACACACACACACACACACACACACACACACACACACACACACCAACAATGCTCTGTAATTCAAATCACTAATTATTCAATGAAATTTGCTTTCCGAATTGACTTTTTAATCTTTCTTCTTATTAAGATTCTCAGGACGGAGGCCCCTTTGACCTGACTCTGTAGTAGAACATGAATTCACCATCTGTTGCCATTAGCATACAAGCTGCACATTTTCAGATTACCCTGAACTTGCTTCTCTCATTTTCCTCCCAAAGACAAAGACTATGTTCGACATCAGAGGTACATGATCACTGAAAGATGAATCACTGAAAAATAGGTGAAGTTCTTCCTTTATGAAATATAGTAAGAACATTGGCAAGAATGAAGAGCATGTGTGAATGACAGACCAGAGGAGTTATGAGTGAAGTGAAAGACATTTAGCCAAGACACGAAGTGAGGGAAAATCAGAGATGAAATCTGTGTCCGTAAAATGAAGTGGGGAAACTAGGTCAAGCCTTCTCATTTCCCAGAGATTGACAGACTCAAAACCAATTAATGATAATAGAATATGTTTCTGATTAGTATTATAAAACTGTTTAACTTGAAAGAATAGGTAGCCATTTTCCTTTCTAAATATAATTAACCTTTCTTTATAGAATAAACATTAGATTTTCTTTGTAGGTGTCCCTGTACTTTAAACTCCATAAATTGAAATTATAGAATTATTGATAACTAAGTGTAAAAAGGCAAGCCAATGTAATCAAAGCTTACTCAGACTGTTTTAATAAATCAGAGCTAATTATTTTTGTAAAAATTGTATGTTTAAAGTACATACTGACATGAATCATAGCATGGTAATAATATCCATTCTGTGATAATTCCAGTAAGTACTCCCATACATTTAATTCTGTTATTCATAAGCATTGATTCTCATTACAATGTTTCTGTTTCTAATCTCTCTTTAGTATGATGATGTTTAATATTAGTGCTAAGAAGATGAATAGAGAGTTCTCAAAGAAGAAATAAAAATAGCTAAGAAATATCTTGAAAAGAATTCAACATTCTTAGTAACTAGGGAACTATAAATCAAAACTAACTTGAGATTTCATCTTACCCAAGTCAGAATTGTTAGTGTCAAAAGAATAAATGACACCAAATGCTGATGAGATTGCAAACTGGTTCAACCACTATAGAACTCAGTGCAGAGAAGTCTTAAAAACATAAAAATAATGTCGGGTATGGTGGCGCATACCTTTAATCCCAGCACTCGTGAGGTAGAGGCAGGTGAATCGCTGTGAATTCAAGGAATAGTGAGTTCTAGGACAGCTGGGGCTAAAGGAGACCTTGTCTCAAAAATATCAAAAAAAGTAAAAACTAAAAATAAATCTATCATAAGCTCAAATTATACCACTCCTTGACATATATCCAAAGCATTCAGCATTTTACTATAGAAATACTTGCTCAGCAATGATTTGCTGCTCTTCACACAATAGCTAGGAAAAGAGAACAACCTACATATCCCTCAAGTGATGAATAGTTCATGAATATGTGATATATTTAAACAATGAGCTTTTACTCCAGGGTAAAGAAATCAGGATACTTGCAGGAAATGGATGAAACTAAAAACTGTTATGTTAAGTGAAATAACCCAGACTAAGGAAAACAAGTGTAACTATTTCAAAGACTCATTTTATTTATCTGTGTATTGGTCAGTTTTGCTGTTATAGAACCACCACGACCAAGGAAATTTATGAACGGAAGAGTTTATTTGAGCTTACAGTTGATGGTTCCAGGGGAATTAGAGTCCATCACGGTGGGGAGGCATGATGACAAGAGGTGGCCTAAGTGTGAACAAGAAGCAGAGGTTCACATCTTCAAGCATGCACAGGGGGCAGATAGAGCCTCAAGAAAAGCAAGTATAAGGTGGGCAGTCCTCTGAAAAGGATGGACTTTACACATTGAACGTTTTCTTTTGCCCAATGCTTTCTCAAGCCCAAGAGTTCCCACCTCGCTAAGATTCAGAACTTGACTGTTTTTTCTGAAGAAAAAGGAGGGCCCATAAGGCCAACCAATCAGCCAGACAATCTTGACTGCATAAGGGGAGGGGCCAGGGGCATATAAACCGATGTGCATGGTAGTGGTTCACTCTCCTCATAGCACAATCTTGGGTAGAGTTCACTGAGTCTATGCTGGGACTCTGGATGGACATGAGAGGAGGAGAATTGCTCTCTGGCCTGTAAGTGATATCTTATCCTCATTCCCTCTGTAAGCAAGCCAAAGTAAACTAGGCTTCCCTGGACTGTGGTTCAGAGGCATTTCCTTGTTTGCCTTGGGAACCTTAGGTGAAGGAAAATACTTGGAGAGGACATTCTCATTCAAACCACCACAATCTGTAAAAATGGAAAAAAAGTTTTTACCACTTGAGAATATTCAGTAAGATATGTACATGAACACCATGCTGAAAGTGCTTAGAACATAGTGGTACTTACTGTTGTGAATTGTCTTGGTATAATATGGAATCCAAAAGGAACAAATAATGAAAGGTGCCCTTTGTGTGGAAAAAAAAAAGAGAGAGAAACAAGTAATATGTGTTCTTTCTCATTTGTGGATCTTAGCTCCAAATCAATAGATGGAAGTGTATGCCCTGCTGTAATTGCAGGAGTCAGGAAAATAGAAAGGAACCATGGAGGTAGAAGGGAAGATGAAGTGCAAGATAGCAGGGAAGTAGAAGATAGGTGTTATCAAGGGGTAAATGGAAGTACTGCAATGGAGAGGGACTAGGGAAAGCTATACAGGAATGTGGGAGATGAAAGATAAATAACACTTAGATGATGGAAAAAATAGAAATGCTTTGATTCAAAAACCTACTATATATCCGAAGGGTATATAACAAAAAACAATTCACAAGAAAGGGAAGCTTCCTTTTGACTTGTTTCATCACAGTATTCAAAGAAAGTCCCAAAATAACATAAGCTATTGCCACAGCTCTTGACTGCCTCCCAGAACTTGAAGGTTAGACCCTATTCCTGAAGGCAGGACATACTGCAGACACAGGACTTGGAGCAATGGATCTGGAACTGACCTGGAAGCCTTTTCCTTGAAGACTATCTCCTATGGTATCAGAAGATACTATTCAAGCTACCAAGGGAGAAAAGCAATCAGTAATTCCATCCAGCCATAAAGTTTATGAACAAACATAATTACCAACACAGCAAATAGTCTCTACTTCTACCCCTGCATTAGTAGTACTTTTCTCTTGAGGGTAATCGGCAGTTGTGTAATTGGACTTAAGGCCTGCTCAGTGGGGGAGAATTCATATGTGGAACTGTAAACATAGCCAAATACACATGGATAGAGAGGTCACAGTTTCTGAAGAAAAATCTATTTTTGTCACATCCATAGACCAATGTAATTTCTTATTGTATTCTAAATATGTATCCTTATATTTACACACAAGCAAACTTCTCTCCACTCATCAAAATGCTTCTTTTTCCAACATATGGAGACTCTTACAAAGTTCCACAACCGGCAAACACAGAGAATAATTATCTGTGAGATGCCCAGCCCTAATTGATACATCTACAATGCAACATCTACACCTAAGGTAAAGGAAATATAACAGAAGGGGATGAAGGGAATTATTAATGCACCAGCAAAGCTTCCTCATGCAAAAGATGGTGATTAAAGTCTTACCTGGTGGAAGTGCAGAGAACAAGATGCTGTAGAGTACATATTTCTGAATTGTAAACCTATAACAAATCTCTGCCACCAGAGGCTCAGGGAAGAGGGGATGGAAAGATTGTAAGAGCCAGAAGTTGTAGATGACCACAATCTGTCACAGTGTTCCACACAGCTAGGAACTTACAGCAATGATAACAGTATACACAAGACCCATGCTAGGTCAATCCAGATAAAAACCCAGTATAGAAGTGGAGAAGTGGGTACAAAGGCCCAACCTTAGCTGAGGAGCTACTGGAAACAAATAACTACTAGCAGAATAACAGTTGGTCTTATTTAAAGGGATGATGCTTGACAGTTTACCCAAACTCCAGTGGATGGACTCATATTGAAAGACATGTACAGACACAAATTTGGCATGAAAATTCTCAATATGCATGCCAGAATACATGAAATTGGTTGGAAGGTATGAGAGCTGCAAATAGTGGAGGGAGTCTATTATGTGATCAAAATATAATATATGAAATTCACAAAAAATAGCTTAAAAATGAGTGCTGAGCTTAAACTTATGAATGCTGCTCTTGCCATTACTTTAAAAATTTAAATATAAACTTTTATTTTTACATTAATATAAGTGACAATTTACTTTAAGGCAGCTAAATCTCATGGTTGTTTTTATTCTTTTTCTTTTTCTTTCTCTTTTTCTTTCTTTTTTTTTTTCTTTTGGTCTTTTTGAGACAGGGTCTCCTTTTAGTCCCAGCTGGCCTGGAACTAGCTATGTAGACCAGGCTGGCCTTGAACTCACAGAGATCTGCCTTTCTCTCCCTCCAGAGGGCTGGGATTAAAGGCATGCACCACTATACATAAATATAAATATATATATATATATANTTTTTTTTAATTTTATTTATTTCCGTATGTGTATGAATGTATTGTTTGCATGCAAGTCTGTGCACCCGTGACGTGCAATGCCGCGGAGGTCAGAAGAGGGCGTCGGACTCCCCTGGAACTGGAGTTCTCCTGGAATTGGAGTTTCAGACGGTTTTTGGCCGCCATGTGGGTGCTGGGGATCGAACCCGGGTCCTCTGCAAGAGCGGTCGGCGCTCTTAACCGCTAGGCCATCGCTCCAGCCCGTGGCTGAACATTCTGATGGCTTTCTGCAGTTCATAAATTCCCGAGGATGCTGGACAGTTTCTAAACATTTAAAAGCTATTATTTTAGTCCATTCTGTGCATATCTAGAACTGCAGAACTGACAAGGTAATGTATGAAAATATGTTATGTTTTTAAGTGTAGAAATCAAATCAGTTAAGCATATTGTCTTGAGTCACTTCGTATCCAGTTTTGGCTTTACAAGTCGACTCTCTATTGGGTCCCTTTCTCCAACATTGCCTTTTGAATTTTCTCAACTCTGACCAAGAATTTTCAGTCCTCATTAAATTTAATATAGGCATTTCTGAATTCTTATCATATTAATAACCTTTAGGTAAAGTTTTGTTGCTATATTCATGCATTATTTACATAAAAAGTTAACAATTTGGGGCACTGCATTCCACAATGCTAGCACTAAATAGAATTGTTTGCCACAATAACTAAATGTTAACATGATTTTAAGAGTTACATATGCTATCTTGCATTCTTTTCTATTCACCATTTTCATTATTTCAAAATTATAAAGTCAATATTGGATCTGGTTTGGTATATGATGTTCGCTTTTTTTTTCTTTTTTCTTCTTCTTTCTTTTCTATTCCACAGAGCATCATGTATCTCAGGGTGGCCTCAAGCTTGCTATGTATCTGAGGACAATCTTGAATTCCTTCTCCTCTTCCTTTGACCTCCTGAGAGTTAGAAAAACAGAGATATGCTATCACACCACGTTTGTGTTGTGGTGTGGATCAAATCCAGGTTTCTCTAAATGCTAGGCAAGCACTCTACCAACAAAGCTACATCCACACCTTAATATGCAGGAGAGAGAGAGAGAGAGAGAGAGAGAGAGAGAGAGAGAGAGAGAGAGAGATAGGAAGCTTTCCTTTTTGCCGAACAGGGACCGCACGGCCCTGTTAAGGGGAGGGGGACACAGCACCTGCCAGCAGCTGCTGTAGGGAGCTGGCCTCTCAGCACAGACACCAGCCGGCTACTTCCCGTAGCCCAGACTGGGTGGTACTTCCAATTCAGACCAATAGCCTGGACCCACTAGACACATGTTCCACTCTCGGCCATGACTTCCCACCAGCCCAGAGACTGCTGAACCCTGGGCAGGAATTTCTAGGCTGATGGCTGTTGGCCTATCTTTAGCCTATGTACATTCACAACATCAGCTACCCACATTGGTGGTCCACACGGGGACCTCTTTCCAACCCACTAGCCGGCCACCAGAACGACATGCAGGCCTACTTTTGCCTGTATGCGCACAATAATTAATAAAAATGATGGCAGGGAATTCGGTGATGATGTCACTTGGAAATTCAAATTTACTCCTTGCTACAGCCTGTTTTTTTTTTTTTCTTTTTCTTTTCTTTTATTATATATATATATATATATATTTATTTATTCTAACTGATCTTTTCCAAGGTGCTATGGAAAAATTCTCCAGATTCTGCTATCCCTAACAGACAAGAATCTCCAAGATCCTGATTTGGGGCTGGATGTTGGCTTGGCAATGGAAGCCCTCATGGGCACCTTCCTCATCATCCTGTAGCCTTCCTGTGACCTGTGCCTAAGCACTCCATCAATCTGCTTTCTCATGGAGACACATGGAAGAACATCTGTTCCTAGCTGTTCTTATCTATTCATTTCTACTCCATGCAGTACATCTATTCTTCACCAGCCAGAAACGTTCTGGCTTAGAAAGATAACCATGTCTATCCTTTTAATTTCATAAAGTTTTTCCGAATAAAGTACTCATATTTTATCCTTTTCAGTATCATATCTACTTCCAAACTCATAAAATATTTGAGTTT
Source organism: Rhizomys pruinosus (assembly GCA_009823505.1). Classification (NCBI taxonomy): domain Eukaryota; kingdom Metazoa; phylum Chordata; class Mammalia; order Rodentia; family Spalacidae; genus Rhizomys; species Rhizomys pruinosus. The sequence continues at coordinate 4,131,136 of VZQC01005766.1, read as the reverse complement.
GCTCATAGAACACAGTATAGCCTGCCTGTGTTCTTTACTATATTTTGCAACAGAAATCACCTGTTGAAAAATATGAATAATGCCCACCAGAGTACCACTCTTAATATTATTTAAACAAATGTATGAATAATTCTTCCTACTGCCCAAGATCAATGAGGTAGCCCACAAATGAGTCATGCAAATGGAATTTTCTTTATCTCTGACTCAGACAGACAGATTTAAAGACAGGAGGGGGCTTCCTTGGTCTGGGAGATGGGGTGTCTGACCATATCCACATTTCTCAATCAAGGAGAGCCTTGGGATAAATGNAACTCTGGCCACTGCCACCATTGCATCCCAGCATCACCCAGCTAGGCCATGTTGTTTGCTCCTCCTTGGGGGGGTCACAGAAATCCCTAACTATCATCACGTGGTGCCCTGAGGCGTGCTAGTTGAGAACTAGCCTCCAATTCAAACTGGATCTTCCTACCGAGAAGAAACTATTACATGGTTGGGAAAAAGAAACTTTTTTAATATACTGTCAATACAGAATCTTCAAGACCAGCATTGGTAATATTACTGCAATACTTAAGAAACAAAAGACAAGGGGCTGGAGCGATGGCCTAGCGGTTAAGAGCGCCGACCGCTCTTGCAGAGGACCCGGGTTCGATCCCCAGCACCCACATGGCGGCCGAGAGCCGTCTGAAACTCCAATTCCAGGAGAACTTCAGTTCCAGGGGAGTCCGACGCCCTCTTCTGACCTCCGCGGCATTGCACGTCACGGGTGCACAGACTTGCATGCAGACAATACATTCAAACACATATGGAAATAAATAAAAAAAAAAAAAATTAAAAAAAGAAACAAAAGACTTGCCCATAACCTAAATGTCTGAATTGTATTTTTAATGTGAAATAAGTAGGTAATTAGGAAAAATAATAAGGTTGCCTTTGTCTTAAGGAAAAAAACACACTTTCAGCAAGTCAGCAATTGTTTTTATTCTGTTTATAATAAAGTATAAAACAGAGCAAATTTGTATCACAGGTGTATGTGAATTAGCATAAACCGTGGGATGAACTACTGAAATCATTTTAATAATGTGAAAATTAGAAGATATGAGAATTAATGTTGACTATATAATTATGTTTATCATATCCTTGATGGCATGAAGCAAACAACTATGTTTAGTTGTACATCTGTTTTCAAAAGCAAAAAATAGAACTGCAGCTAAAATTGGTTTTAAGAAGTTATCAGCTTCTGAAGAGTGTAACTGTTCGGGAGGATTCTTGGTTTGGTTCTCTGGCTCAGGTCTCATCTGTTATCATCTGCCATTCTGACTTTTAAAAAATTTAAATATGGGGCTGGAGAGATGGCCTAGCGGTTAAGAGCACCGACTGCTCTTGCAGAGGACCGGGGTTCTATCCCCAGCACCCACATGGCGGTTGAGAACCGTCTGTAACTCCAGTTCCAGGGGAATCCGAAACCTTCTTCTGACCTCTGCGGCATTGCACGACACGGGTGCACAAACCTGCATGCGACAGTACATTCATACACATACAAAAATAAATTTAAAATTTTTTTTATCTTTTTGAGACAGAGTCTCCCTTTAGTCCCAGCTGGCCTGGAGACCAGGCTGGCCTTTACTTCACCTACAGGGAAAAGAAAAACATCATCATCATTTGGATAGTTCCCGGCCTTACTTTATGAGTCTCTGCTTTAAATGTCTATCCAAAATATTTACCAGACATCTACAGTAACGTGACTAGTCACCATTCTAGCTCATCCTCATCACCTCTCTGACCAGAGCAGCTTGGGCTCTGTTGTCATTCCTACCAATCTAATGAAGCTTTTACTAATTATCTATATCTGAACTTCCTCCCATTTATAAGGATCTGTTTGGGTGTGTGATTGGCAGGTTTTCAGGTTACCATGGCAATGAGAGATGGTATCATCTTTATTTAAGAAAATATGATTAATGGAATTTGTGCCTCCATTTACAAATCAAAAGTAAACACACCACATTAGCAAATACTAATCTTTCACCTAGTTTTCAGAAGTTCCTCAAAAACTCTACATAAAATAGCTGATTTTTTCTAATTTGCAAATTCATAAGCCATAAAGCAGTCATTAACCGAAGTGCTGCTCATTCTCGGGTAAAAGTAAAAGTCTGAACATACTTCCATTCAATGTATGACATTTTTATTTGCCATTTTCTCTTTTCTGAAATCATTGTGTGAATAAATCCTAAATATTAATTCTGTTGTAGGCATGTTCCTTTATTTGTAGTATAAAGAAAAAAGTTTCAGTTGGAAATTAAACATGAGATAAAACTAAGATTGATTTTTTTTCTCACCAATCTGCATCGATCCTCTGAAACCATAGATATTGATTTGTATTTTTATTTTACACTAAATACTTTGTGTGAATGCAAGTACACCACATGTGTACAATGCCCATAGAGGCCAGAGGAGGGCACTGGCTCCCTGAAACTGGAGGTAGCCACCAGGCACTGGACTCCCTGAAACTGGAGGTAGCCACCACTACGTGAATGGTGAGAACCAAGCCTGGGTCCTCTGCAAGAGAAGCCAGAGCTCTTAACTGCTGAACCATAACTCCAGCCTCAAACCACGTACATTTTATGAAACCAGAGACTTCATTTAAAACCTCCTAAATTGCAAAAGTTTTTCCTAAATGGTTCTGAATTTTCCTTTCAGATTCAAATTCCACAGCTACTGTGTGATTGTTTCACAACTACTCAAATTGATTCATATCGCTTTAGCATTTGACATTGTCAGACTTTTATTTTTTCATCTTGCTGTGGTAAATTACTATATTTATGGAAGTAGTTGCATTTATGTGATTTTTATAACATTAAAATACTTAACCATTTGTTTCTTTTTCCACCAAATATCTAATTATGCTTTACCCATGTTTTTCACTAATTCATCTATAAAGTTGCTTATGTTCTATTGAGAAAATATATTTTGTTGCCAAAATTCTTTTAAAAACTTTATAATAACTCTGCTTGGTTCTATAAAAAATAGGAGTTGCTTTCTGATGCAGTCTTTCTGTTGTCGTTTTTTTTTTTTGGTCTTTTCAAGACAGGGTCTCCCTGTAGCCCCAGCTGTCCTGGAACTCACTCTGTAGACCGGCTGGTCTTGAACTCACAAAGATCCACCTGCCTCTGCCTCCCAAGTGCTAGGATTAAAGGCGTGTACCACCACGCCCGGCTTGTTGTTGTTCTTTTAATATGCATCCCTCTCTGCAAGAAATATTAATAACTGGGTTATTGATGCTAGCATCCACAGATGAGGGATACCATTCGTCGTTTGTTTTTCTGTGATTGTGTTACTTCACTTAATATAATATCCTCCAGCTCCATCCATTTACCTGCAAAGTTCATGATTTCATTTTTCTTTACTGCTGCATAGAACTCCATTGTGTACATGTACCACATTTTCTCTATCCACTCGTCAGTTGAGGGGCATTTGGGTTGGTTCCAGCTTTTTGCTATTTGTGAACAGAGCTGCAATAAATATAGCCGTGCATGTATTTCTGCAGTAAGATGAGTCTTGTGGGTATATACCCAGGAGTGGTATGACTGGGTCAAATGGCAAGCTCATTTTGAGTCTTCCAAGGGTTCTACACACTGCTTTCCATAGTGGCTGCACAAGTTTACATTTCCACCAGCAATGGATGAGTGTTCCCCTTTTCCCACAACCTTTCCAGCACTTGGTATCATTTGTTTTCTTAATCCTGACCAGTCTTATCAGAGTGAGGTGATATCTTAGAGTGGTCTTAATTTGCATTTCCCTAATTATTAGTGACGTTGAACAGTTTTTAAGATGTTTCTCAGCCGTTTCTACTCCCTCCTCTGTGAAGTCTCTATTGTAATACATTTGAACTAACTGGGAATATAAAATGCTAGTTGTTTTATTTATAATTTGTATTGGGTTGGCCTCTATATTTTTATGAGTGTTACATCACAGTGTAACACTTTCTTTTACTTGTAGGACAATTTAAAGGAACTAAGCTTAAATTTTACTTCCCAAATAAGTAGAAGTCATAGTCCAGTCATATAGTTTTAAAGAGCAAAGTGTTTATTGGGTAAAATTTATCTAGCAGGTACTCAACTCTGCCCAAGCTTTATCCACAAAGAATAGGATATTTTAAGGCTTAGTGAATTGTTTAGATTAGTTAAATTTAGGTGTAGGTTTTGGTGAAAATGGTAATACAATTGAACAAATTGGGAATATAAAATGTTATTTGTTTTATTTATAATTTGTATTTGGTTAAGGTACACAATGGCCTCTATATTTTTCTGAATTATACAACATCACATTATAACACTTTCTTTTACTCATAGGACAATTTAAAGGAACTAAGCTTAAATTTCCTTCCCAAATAAGTAGCATACAGTCAATGAGAAACAGTTTGGGTAAATTTAATGAAAGCTTATGCATTGGCTCCTGTTTATGGGTATGTGTAATACAACTTAGGCATTTATAGGTCAAAACATGAAAACCTAAAAAAAAAAAAAGAGGGAGGTGGGAGGTGGGGTAGTATCCTTTCTGAGATACAGATGGAAAACTCTGTGATCCAATCCTATTGATAAATTTTCAATTTTTGAGATCTTGAAACTAACAATGGGAGGAGAATTTTATGTTCCCACAGGTAAAAATCACCAATCTGAATGCCTGAAAACATACAACTTATGGCTATGCAGGATGGACTGGGAAATGCCAGCAGACAGGCTGACCCATCTGAACATTAAAGAAAGAGGAACCTCAGACTGCCTGAGTCACAGACACTGAGCATCTCTCTGAATACTATTGGGGTTAACTGTTTATAATGGGCCCTAATGAAGTTTACCTTCCAAATACTGAGAAACCTTCCTACCTCTCCCCTTTATAGGAAAAAGAAAAACACGATGGTAATGAAATCATTCCCTAACTGTAAATTAGAGCCAATTGTTACAGTGGTTATTTCCTATAAAACAGGTATGACTACCCCTTTTTAATTGACTGATAGGCATAGGAATTGTGAAAGGATAATTCTCTATCTAGAGCCAAATTCAATAGTAAAGTGTTTATAAGCTGTGTAATTAAGCAAAATATATTACTACAGGAAAGCTCTGACATCAGCAATGAATTATTCTGCCTAGGAGATGTTGGCTAGAGGATTCAAACCCGCCCCCCCCAATTATAAAGGCCTTTTGCCTATAAGTGGTATATATGCAAGGAGAAAGGCAGTAAGTCCCTGTTGTCGAAGACCTGATGTGAGCATGAAAAAATGTTATGAGACATCACCTGCTAGTATACAACTGGCCTCTGAAATGCCAGATAGTGTTACCAAAGGCCACTAAAGCAATACAGCAAAATATTGGTCTCCCTGAGACAAGCAAGTCTTCTCCGTCAGTATCAGCTACACCTCAACAGCCTGGAGATACTGTGCAACAGTGGCAGCCAAGTGGCTATATATATATATATATATATATATATATATATATATCCCAAATCTAATTGGCTATTAGCTCTCTCCTTGGAGGAATATCTCACAGTGGATGCCACAAGCTTATGTGCTCTAGTGGTTAGGAGATGTTATAAGCCACAATAAGGACTTGTCACCCTTTATAGAGAAACCACAGTTCACGGATTAGCATACCATCCAAGCATCTGTGTCTATGCTCACAGCTCAGCTTGACATAATAATTAGTACTGCTTAAATGCCTGTACATCCAATAGCTTGTGCTTTGTTAGTATGACTAAAAAGGTATCACTGGAAAAGCTGTCAACCCATGAAGGGAAACAACCTGAACAGACTAGAGTCCAAAATGACAACTCCAAAGAAAGTAGACAGTTTTCTTCTCACCCACATGTGCCCCTTTCCCAAAGCCCAGGGAACAAATTGCGGAAGAGGAGGCGTGGTAGAATGTAAGGGCTGCGGAGAGATAGGGGTGAATCATGAGACTACAGGAATATAGTCTGGACTCCTAATTGATCAACATGCCTGTGCGTACAAGCATCTCCAACTGGACTATGGGAACCTTAGGTTGTTCAAAATTTGGACATAGATACTTGCAAAATGCACAAATTACAAACTGAGTAACATCAATGTTATCTGCAAACAACTGTGTTATTATATTGTTGAATCCCTTAAAAATAAACAAATAAAATAAAATAAAATAAAATAAAAAAATAGAAGTTGCTCTGGGCTTACAATCTCCCTAGTTGTGGGCTTTTGGCACCCACAGTGGTGGTGTCTTCGTCTGTCAGGTCTTACAGTGCACATTTATGGAAGGCAACCAACAGCAATCACAATAGCCTGTGTAGTTTTGGGTAGCTCTGGGACCTCCATGACTGATAACTCCTAGGATAGTATCCCATGCTTGGCACTGACACTTTCATTTGCTAACCCATATCTTCGGGGAGAATACATTATGCTTTTTCTTGAGTTCAAATTTATGGTATTCTATGTTTTGAGTAAGTAAAAATTAAGTCACAAGGTACTTCTGGAATGACTTTAGACTCAAACTCTATTTTATTTAAATAGCTTTCATTCTTTTGTATATAATTACTCTGTTACATGTTTTCAAATATTTTTTAATTCAACTTTTCTATGCCCTGAAATTTTAAGTTGAAGTCTTGTGAATATTGGACATCTCTATGTTGGATTTAGCTAATTTGTCCATTTTATTTTTAACTACAAGATTTAATATATTTAAATTTATTTAAATGTCTGGTGTTTCATTGTTTTAAAAGTTATTTGCTGTTTTTATTTTGTGTTCGAGTGGTATACAATATCTGCGGAGGCCAGAAGAGGGTGTTGGATCCCCTAGAACTGGACTTGTGGATGGTTGTTATCCACCATGTGGGTGCTGGGAATTGAACTTGGGTTAAGAGCAGCCTGCGCTCAATTTTCAGCCATCCCTCCAGCCCCTGATTTTAATATTCTAATATTTTAATATTCTAAAACCTAATTTGGCTGTAGATACCCTTTGCATATGGTTCACTGAATTAATGTGAAGGAATTACCATGCATGTGAGCAGCACTGTCCAGTACACTAGCAACACAAACCAGAAGGGGAGCTCTTATATGCACAGTGAGTTCATGCATTCATGTTGCTGCCATTACTTTCGACCATCAGACTGCTGATTTTTCAGCTGTTGGCCCACATCTCATAGTGACTTATCATGGAACTTCCAAAGTTTCTACCTCAGAACCAGGCATCATTCCCTTTTGTCCTGAGCTTTCCTTCTTCTTTGATTGAGTATCCAGGCTTAAGTATAATCCAATAAGTCACCTCTTACAGTTATATATGCATTCCATCATTTCTCTTCCTTTGGAGGACCCTCATATAAACAGATTCTCCCTGGCTTTGTGAAATAGAATTTCCTATTAGGCCCCTCCAGTCCTGTTTCCCACATTCCACAATTCATGTATTTAGGTTCAAACAGACTGAATTTTTGTCAATGCCTTCTTGCTCACACTACCTTCCTTTGTTCTCTTTTCACTGAGTTGTTTAGCTTTTGATTGATTGTACTTTCTTGAGAGACACTGATCTGTTTAACAATGTGTCTATTCAGCATTTTATTACTTTGGGTAGGATAGGTGTAAGTATCCATCTTGCCTTACAGCCAGCAACAGAAGATACTGAGATGTTTTAGCAATGAAAATTTATAGGCTGTGAATGCAAGAAATAAAATCCCATCATTATTATGTGATCCTCATATCCCCATTATTATGTGGCCTTTAAAAAGTAACATGATACTCTTAAATCCAATACTGCTGGTATCATTACTGCGGTTTAAGTGAAGCTGTATCATTTCTCTAGAGGGATTTCTTCCAAGGACTATAAAAACAGAAAATCTCTCAATGTATTTGAATTGCAATGTTTCTGGCTTAACATATAGTATTTTCTATTAAAAGTATGTCACACTTTATTACCAACAAATTACTATTGAATACATTAAAATAGTTCATCACGTTTTTTAATGTAATAAAATGGCAAGCTTCTTACATAAGTTATTTTCACATGTATTTCTCTAGTTTTTAAATATCTGTCCATGTCTTTATTTGGGGAATATAATCCAGTAAGAAATCATTTGGGTCCCAAAAGATCATTCTTGCTTAAAAATTTAGTTTACTTATATAGTATGTATGGTTTTACTAGATAAAAATGAATAATGAATTTCAAGCTAGTGTCCTTAATATACATATATTAGTCAGCTATTCATCACTGTGACAAAAAGCCTGAGATAAAGAAATTAAAAGATTTATTTCAGCTCACAAATTCAGAGGTTACAAATGCATGGTTTGCTAGTTCCATTGTTCTGAGCCTGGGGTGAAATAGCATGCCAAGAGGTAGAGCTCCTCCTCTGCAGAATGCCAGAAAGCAGAGTAAGACAGAGCAGGGCAATATAATGTCCTTCAAGGACACCAGTGACATACTTCCTCCAACTAAGCAACACCTGCAAAAGATTCATCACTTCCAATTATGCATTAATACACTGGTTCAATCAGAAAGCTCAGGACCCAATCACCTCTCAATGACTGCATCTACTAGCAGTAAACCAAGCCTTCAACAAATCAGATTTAAGTAATACTTTCTATCGAATTGATAACAGGATGGTATTTCAAAAATGATAGCTAAACATGTTCAACAATAAAGAATGATAATCGTATATTGAGTCACACCAGAACAAAAGAGCTTACATCCCAGGAACTAACAGTACTCAGTCCTCAGTATATCATTTATCTCATATAGTTCTTTCTGTCAAATACTTTTATTTTTATCACTCATGACTACTTCAGAGTATAAAGCACATTTTCTATAGTAATAGTTTAGAAATTTATAAGACTAGAAATCATGGTAAATTTAATTAGTTCAGACAGTATTAAAATGATATGAGCCTTGTGATGTCATTACCATATATTATAATATTTAATAAGTCTAAATAAGTTATTTAGATTAACATTCCCAGTACCGTTCTGTATTTAGTATATTGTGCCCCAAACATTCATTAGCTATGAGACTTCTTGAATAATGTATTCTTGCCAAAACAAACAAAAACAAAACCAAATTATTGCCTTCTATTGGGTTAGTAAAGGCATTCTGTTAATAACATGAGGTAGAAGCCTTTTCTTGGAAAATATTCCCAGTATAGTTTCAATTTTCTTATTTCTAATTTTGAGAGGGAGAGAGAGAGAGAGAGAGAGAGAGAGAGAGAGAGAGAGATTTGGAAGTGTGTGTGTGGCCACACATGTACTGAAGTCACATGTATTAAAGTCAGAGGACAGCTTCCTGAAATAAGTTCTCTAGTTCCACCTTTATGTGGGTCCTGGGGATCCACAGCTATCAGTTTTATTCGCCCATCAAGTTATCTCCATAGTCGCCAGTTGCACTTTTCTTGATACAGTTATAACTGAAAGAAGATGGTATTTCCTTCCTTTTTAAGTAATAATTATTACTTAATCTTTGAAGATTTTATGCATGTATTTTGATCAGCTCCGCCCCCACAACTTCTATCCACCACCCCGGGATCTACCAACTCATTTTCCTCCCTACTCCATGTAATGTAATTTATTATAAATATTATTAATAACTTCCTACATCCAAGTAGCATTGACCATATGCTCATGAGTGTAAAGTTTAAGTGGGGTTGGCAGAAGAGGAGGAGGGGAGAAGTGAGTAGGGAGGGCGTTAATCAAAACTAAAAATTTATAAGGAAACCTATGGAAGTCAGCTAATTTTAAGCTAATGTAAAAATAAAACATAAAAGGTAGTTTGATCACTGGTGCATTTCATGGGTAAGACATTGACACTCCAAGAAGAAATGAATTATTTGAGGAAAAAGTCAGTGTCAAGTATGGGATACACCCCTTTAAGATATTGGTCAAGGAACCCTGAGACACCAAAACAACACAGGCTATCTCCATGGTTACCCCACCACCAAACCCATAATGAAATGATAAAACTCTGTTAGTGAGCATAATAGCTTTGGTTTCAGAGCATAAAGAAATCAATCTCTTTACCACTGAATAGTACTCCATTGTGTAGATGTACCACATTTTTGTTATCCACTCATCTGTTGAGGGGCATTTGGGTTGGCTCCAGCTCTTCGCTACTGTGAAGAGAGCTGCAATAAACATGGATGTGCATGTATCTTTGCTGTAGGATGACTTTGGGGTATATACCCAGGAGTGGTATGACTGGGTCAGGTGGTAGGCTCATTCGGAGTATTTAAGGGTTGTCCACACTGCTTTCCATACTGGTTGTACAAGTTTACATTCCCACCAGCAGTGGATGAGTGTTCGCCTTTCCCCACAACCTCTCCAGCATCTGTTGTCTTTTGTTTTCTTGATTCTAGCTAGAGGTATTGGAGTGAGATGATATCTGAGAGTAGTTTTAATTTGCATTTTCTTAATTATTAATGATGTTGAACACTTTTTAAGATGTTTCTCAGCCATCTTTACTTCCTCACTGGTGAAGTCTCTGTTCAACTCTTTACTCCATCTTTTGAGTAGGTCATTTGTTTTCTTACTTCTTTTTTTGAGTAGTCTACATATTCTTGATGTTAATGCTCTGTCAGATGTATCACTGGTAAAGATTCCCTCCCACTCTGTGGGTTTTCTCTTCACTTCCTTAATTGTTTCTTTCATTGTACAGAAGCTTTTGAGTTTTATGAGACCCCATTTGTTGACTGTTGACCCTGCTTCCTGTGCAGCCGCTGTCTGATTTAGAAAGTCTTTTCCTACTCCTATGTCTTGTTGGTTGTTGCCAACTTTTTCTTCTATCACCTTCAGGGTTTCAGGCTTCATGCTGAGATCTTTGATCCACTTGGAGTTGATTTTTGTACAGGGTGAGAGGTAGGGGTTTAATTTTGTTCTTCTACAAATGATGATCACCATTTGCTGAAGATGCTGTCCTTCCTCCATTGAGGGTTTTTTGCCCCTTTGTCAAATATGAGGTGGCCGGAATTGTATGAGCCCAAGTTTGGATCTTCAATTTTGTTCCATTGGTCAAAGGGTCTGTTTTTGTACCAGTACCAGGCTGTCTTTATGACTATATCCCAGTAATATAGATGACATTATGAACTTTGCAGTTAAATGGATGGAGCTCAAAGCCACTATGCTGAGTGAAGTAACACAGTCCCAGAAAGACAAACGGAGAATGGTTTCCTTCATTTGTGGATGCTAACATCAAATTCCACAGATGAAAAGCAAGCTGAAAAAGATTATTGTTCTATGTCTGTTTATCTGAAAGCAACTTTGTTGCTATAATGTGAATCCCTCAGTGGGCTCTAGAATCCACCCACCGATTATTTTCAGACTCTGTAATTACTGTATATGGGTGGAGTATGCATCCATATTTTAGAGTAATATAAAATTAATGGAGGAAAATGTGAATTCCTAAGCATAATAAAAAGACTGAGAGAACGAGGCAGGATAGTTATGGAATAATGCATGATCTGGGGTGGGATAGGGTGGGGGGGAAGGGAAAAGGGAATATGCCTGAACTGAATTGAAAACTGATGTCTGAAACACACAAAACATCAATAAAAAAAAGTAAGAATAAAGAAAAAAAGAAAAGAAATCAATCTCAATCTGACCAGGAAACCCTCTCCCTGCGAGCTAGCTTTTATAGTGCCAGAAGGAGCTGTGGACACTGCTGAGGGAGAAAAGACATCAATGGTATCACCTAGCACTGAACCCTGCATGCCACAGTACTGACCTGGCAGGAAGATTGTGTCAATTGGTGCAGTAATGGCATGATGGCTGTGGGGGTAGCAAACTGCTTTCTGACTGAATTTAATGTCTGTTCCTTAGGAAGAATTACATGCCTTGTACTGTAGAACTGCTCAAATTTCCACTATCGGAGAGATTATAGTCCTGATGTGTGTGACCTACTGATCTATTGTTAAGATAGTTTAACAATATCTTCTTAGTATTTATGATGTTTTTTAGATTTTAAAAGATGTATTACCCATTAGAGTGTCTACAGTCAATAATAATATAATTTCTAAAATAATGAAAAGTAAATTTCAAAGTCTCAAGATAAGAAATGAGATACATTAATAAACTTGAATAAATTAATCTGTATTTTATACCTATACCAAAACATCACATTGTAATTCCAATTCCATAAATGAGTACAAATATGATTTGTAAATGAAAATGTATATTTATAGCCATAGATTTGTGCAGCTCTCAACTTTGGTCCACAAAGTTTCTTATTGCCACTGGCAATAGTTAATGCAGAGACTCCGATCTGGTCAAAGTACCGAGAATGGGTCAATCTGTATGCAGCCATAGATGATGGGTCATCTGCCTTGGCCTCCCCACTCCCATTCCAGGCTTGGGGAACATTGAGGAAAGAGGACTGGGAAAAGTACAGAAGCTGGTGGACGTGTAGGAGAGCTATAAAGTGTTGTCTTCTGAACATGAGATGGCTGATGCATGTGTCTACTAACATCAGTCATAGCTGCCTGCAGGAGATCAAGCCATTCAAAATCCCAGCATGGATGAGAGAGGACACCTGGGGTACCACCCCTAGCTGAGGATGCATTGGCAGCTGGAAGACGCTCTCCAAACATTACTGAGGATATTAAAAATCACCTTCTGTACATAAACTACATAAAGGATGATTCTGAAATCTGGCAGGGTCCATCATCTCAAGAAGTCTGGCAGGGCCCATCATCTCATGGGGTCCCTTTTAATTTCCTGGAAGCAGGAGTGGCTCAAGAGAGAGTCTGGAAGCTCCCCGTGCCACTTGGGCTTCTGCCATGGGACTGAGTCCTCTTTCCATGTAGGCCATGGCGTGCAGTTGAAAAGGTGTCAAAAGCACATCTGCTGTTGTGACAATGTTCACCCATCTACCCTTTTCCCAATCTGGAGCATGGATGAGGATGATCAGTTCAGCCTTTTGTGTGGAGGTGACCTGGGACAAGGCTTGCAGCTAGATGATATCCCATTAGGTGATCATAGTGGCTCCAGCCTTCTAGGTCCCTTCTGTCAGGAAACTGGGCACTGCCATATTATGCCATTTCATGGGTTTGGTTTTGTCTACCCAGTCAATCCTGATCAGGCCAGGAGGACTATGAGATAAGAAAGTCTCAGACATGGTTCAGCAGTTCAGAGCTCTAGCTTCTCTTGCAAAGGACCTCGGTTTGGTTCCCAGCATCCACATGGTGGCTACCTCCAGTTCCAGGGAATCTAATGCCCTCTTCTGGCATCTATGGGAATTGTACACATGTGGCCTACTTACATACTCACACAAAATACAATATAAAATAAAATTAATTAATAAATCAATAAAAATAAATATCCATGGGTAGATTTCAGGATCTGAAAGGGTTCAGTCAGGCTGAACTGCCCCAGTCTGGGACTCAGTTCTCTTCTCTCTGAAAGTGGTGCTCCTGAGTGTCAGGATGATGATGAACTCTCTGTGACCCTCTTCCTTCTACCCCCCTTTTCCACTTTTCTGAGGGCATAGGTTAGCATTTATCTTAGATGACTCTTCCAAAAAGATGTTTTTCTCTTCATTTTGTCAGCACAGGAGTAGATAACAGGCTTAATTGGGCATCATACTGGCTGTAAGTCCTAAGCTACATTTCATTCCCTCCCTCTTTACACATAGTAGATGGCCTAGGAGCTCAGAAGCAACTTTTGGCTCTCGTAACAGGACCCACAGAGAAAACACCTGTGTGGATCCTGCATAGCAGAGCAAAACTTCAGAGAGAAGTGCCATGGGTAGACAGAAGAGGTGCAGCAAGAACAGGCTTGGGAGAAGGGGAAAGGGAGTGACCCGGCTTGGGAGGTGGTTGCTCAGGAGAGTAAAGAGAGGAGAAAGCTGAAAAGCAGCCACAAGCCTGTCAGAACAGAGAGTTGTAAAGCAATGGCAGGAGGTAGAGACACAGAGTTTACTGGACATGGGATTTTAATGGGCCTGCTAATCTCTGAGGGCAGGCAGGATCCCCTGACCTCGAGAATCAGGAAGGAAGGAAAAGGAACAAACATACTCTCAGTCCACCACAGACAAGAGATAGGACTCACTGGACAGGTACTGTGCAGAGCAGAACTGAACTCACTTTATCCAACTGCCCAATCACTCATTTACTCATACAATTATTCATATACACAAAAAGACATGAACAGAGAGAACAGAGTAATCAGTTTACAATGGTGCATCAGTTTCCTAGCCAATGTCGACTATAGAGAAAGGTCAAGGGAAGCACTTCATCATGTGCAAACTACCACTATTAAAAACCAGACCAGACCAGAACAGAGCCCCAAACCAAGAGTAATAGAACTTATCTCCTAGAAGGACCAGAAGGACTCAATCAGTTTTGGTTTGGGAACCACACAACAGTCATTCTGGGACTTTCCAGCTCTGGTGAGTCATGGGGTTCTGGAACATCTCAGGAGATGCCCCCCTCCCACCTGAGACAATTCATCAAGCCAGGTAGGTCTACAGCAAGGCTAAGGCCCTGGGGAGTATTCTCCCAGGGGGCTCCAAATGTAATACCAACCAAGATGCCCAGAGGAACATTACATAATAATTTTTGAATTAGGAGTCCTTTACTAATAGCCAGCTGTCAGTGAAGGGGCTAATGTCCAAAAGAACTCTTGACCCCAAGGAGAAGCAGGGCAGTGATTATAAAGCTTAAAACGAAATTATATTATGCCAGGGAATAATCATAGATACACCGGATTACCATAGTTACACCAGACCAGTGCCAGGTCTTTTTTTTTTTTTTAATGCAACATACAAACTTTATTTAACAATAGGAACAGGTGAAATAAAACAGGAGCTTATATTAAGAAAAAAACTAGAAGAAAATTTATATTTAACAATGTAAAAAAACTTACTTGTAGTTGCATTTAACTGAGCTCTGTTGCTGTGAAGAGTACAGCTCATGCACAGGTATGGATAATGATTTGTACATTTTTCAAGTATTCACTGAATACTACCATATATATACACATATACGTTAAATTTGAAAATAATTAGAAGATGCCAGATGTACTTCATTTCTATTGCTCTTTTGGAAGAGGCAGTCTAAACAGAAGAATATGTGGTTCTGGCTCATGAATCATGAAATGAACCCATCCTAGACTCTGTTGGACATCAAGTCTCCTCCACTCCTCTTCAGACATAGATGAGTTTTGGGTACTTGTTTGGAAAGCTCTCTGGGTAACATGACATGACGGAGTACTTATCGGAGTAGTAGATCTGCTTGTGGGCCATCCTGCTGGTGCTCGGAGGATCAAAGAAGAGCAAGAAACCAGGCACAACGCGATATGCATCTGACTAAGGTCGGTGCAACGATGATTGAAACCAACGACCGCACCCCAGCGTTCTGGATTTGAATCCCACAGCCCACTGCCGATTGGACACAGCCGCGGGCCAATCACGCTCCACGCAAAGGCCAGCCTATCGTCGCCTCTCTTTCGCAGTGCTGGCCTGCCTCTTAACCAATCAGAGTCCTGCTGCGCGAAGGCATCAGCGTGAGGTGGCGCGGGGGCGGGGCGCACTCCTCGGATCCCCAACGTGGGAGAGAAGGGTGGAGCCGAGGGTTAGGGCTGCAGTGCGCCTGCGCAGGGGTTTGGAAAGTTCCAGTACTGAGGGTCGGTTGGATTGGTGAGGCTGAGGTGGGGCAGGGAGTGCCTCCTGCCTGGGTGGTGCGCGTGGCCGCGCTTTCGGAGCTCGGAGTCTGTGGATAGAGGAAGGCAGGGAGCGGGAGGACACCAGCCTGGGCAGCCGCCATGCCCGGGCCTACCCACAGGTCCTCCCTGCAGGCGTCCTGCTTCTGCAGCCCTGCGTGAGTGGTTGCCAGTGGCAGGTCATTTAACAAAGAGGTTTTCGGTTAACAAAAATTTGATAAGAAAAAAACAAATTTCTCAGAATGGCAGAAACAATGGTTTCCATGGAGATACAGGTATAGCTGGAAGAGAGTGTGTGCTACCTGGACTTGCTACCTGGACATGCTACCTGGCTGCCTCTAAGTTTCCCAGTTTTGTAGAAATGATGTAAAACTGCCTGCATGAGACTAGCTGGCTGCAGTAGGAATGGTTGAGAAAAAAAGACAAAGT
Source organism: Rhizomys pruinosus (assembly GCA_009823505.1). NCBI lineage: Eukaryota > Metazoa > Chordata > Mammalia > Rodentia > Spalacidae > Rhizomys > Rhizomys pruinosus. The sequence continues at coordinate 4,115,064 of VZQC01005766.1, read as the reverse complement.
AAGCAAAAGTCAGCTAGGGAAAAATGGATTTACTTTTGTCATTTCACAAGAAACTAATATAGCATAGCAAGGCATATTTCCTTTTCCTTACATGGGTATTTGTCTGCCTTTCCCTGAAATAAAAACCAAAACTAAAATGATCAAAGGATCTCTGCCCTAAACCATTTGGTTTGTTCCTGGAACATTAAAAAAACACTCTACCATAAAACCTGATAAGGTCTGCACTTATCAGCAGACAATCAGTATTTATTTTTGATAATTATAGCATAGTTAGGTAAGTTGTCTAACATTAAAGAAACTAGGTAAAGAATATGCCCCCAAATGGCTATGCTATATTTACAACATCCAGCTTCTCCAACATTATTATAAAATTTAAAAAATAAGCCATTAGAACTCTGTTTAATACTATATCTAAGTAACAAAATAATGTAATAGGGTCTCCTCTATAGCCTGTGACCTGTTTAGTAACATGTTGCTAGGCCTGATATCAGTGTCAATTATTGGCTCTACTTTGTAAAGTAGCCCTTAAATCTAAGTTGAAAGTGCCTGGTTACTCCCATGACATTTTGTGCCACTATTGTACCAGTGAGCATATCTTGACAGCCATTCTGCTCTCTCACAGGATTCACAGCTGGGCAAGATTAAAGATTATGTTTCTCTTCAGGTAGCCTGCATAGCACCTTCTAGCACTGTGAAAGTTGTTGTATTCATAAATTAATTAATTTCTCAACTCTAAGCAGAGAAGCTTCCACAGGCAGTAGATTGTGATTAACAAAGAGACCTCCTGACCCCAGGGCAACAAGTAGAGAACAAGAGGGTACAGAGTTTTATATCTTAATAGGACACCCATATCAAATTTCTGCTCTTATATAATTGCAGAAGAAGGAGTAGAAAATCTGTAAGAACCAGATGTGTTGGGAGACCACCCAGAAACAGTTTTCCAGACAGCTGGTCATATGTACTCACAGCAATGGTGACAGCATGCACAAGTCCCCAGAAGCCAAAGCCAGACAAAATTCCAGCATAGAAGTGGGGAAGTGGAGGAAAAAAACCACACCCCTAGATGAGGACCTATGGTAAACAGACAGCTTTCAGAAGGGATGGGTCATCCAACCATCTCTAAAGCTGTGTCTCTGGATACGTTCACCAGGTTCTAGAGAATGGACCTACACTGAAGGGCACTTGGGAAGACAAATTGGCCTCAATGGGCCTTAAAATGTGTTTGATGAAATATGCATGCAGTCAGGAGGGGTGTAGTTAGGGGGATATAGATAAGGGAAGGGGTCTAAATATTGTAGGAAGCTTTACTTTTGTGCCAAACAGGACCACGCGGCCCTGCTAAGGGGAAGGGGAACACAGTGCCCGCTTTGTGGACACTATGGGAAACTGACCCCTCAAAGCAGAGGTCGGTTACTTCTGTAACCTGACATGAGAGGTACTTCCAACTCAGGCCCTTAGCCTGGAACCACGAGACGTGTTCCACTCTTGCCCATGACTTCCCACCTACCCAGAGACTGCTGAACCCTGGACAGGAATTTCAGGCTGATGGCTGTTGGCCTATCTTCAGCCTATGTACACTCACAACACCAGCTACACAGATTGGTGGTCCACAAGGGGACCACATTCCTTTTTTTTTTTTAATTTTTTAATGGATTTATTTGATTTATTCATGGGATAGAGTCTGAGTAGTCCAACAATAGCTGCACCCCACTGGAGAGGCTGAGAATCAAGCTCAGTCCACAAGGCTGCCTGTTTTAGTAGTCCCAATCTGGTGCTGAAGGCCTGATCGATTCCAGGAGATTTGCCTGTTTTCCATCTACACTGGGATCCAATGAGTTGATCACAGCAGCAAGACAACTCACCAAGGAGAAAAAAGGCAAGCAGCAAAAAAGGGCTTTTTTGAATTTTAATGTTTTATTTTGTTTATATCTAATCATTATGGGGAGTGCACGTGTGACATAACCTATGTGGGAAGGTGAGAAGATGACTCTGTGAAGCAGGCTCTATCCTTCAGCTTTCTATGGGTCCCAGAGACTGAACTCAGGTTGTCAAAGCTTACTTGACTCTTTCCATCTGAGCCATCTTGAAGGCCCCATCACTGGTGGACATAGGCTCATTCTGAGTCTTTTAAGGGTTCTCCACACTGCTTTTCATAATGGTTGTAAAAGTTTACATTCCCACCAGCAGTGGATGAGTGTTCCCCTTTGCCCACAACCCCTCCAGCATCTGTTGTCTTTTGTTTTCTTGAACTTAGCTAGCCATATTGGACTGAGATGATATATGAGAGTGTTTTTTTTTTTTAAATCAACACATGCACAATTTATGCTGGAGATTCCACCTTCAAGAATCTGGCAACAGGGGGCTGGAGAGATGGCCTAGCGGTTAAGAGCGCTGACTGCTCTTGCAGAGGACCCGGGTTCGGTCCCCAGCACCCACATGGCGGCCGAGAGCCGTCTGAAACTCCAATTCCAGGAGAACTCCAGCTCCAGGGGAATCTGAGACCCTCTTCTGACCTCCGCGGCATTGCACGACACGGGTGCACAGACCTGCATGCAGACAGTACATTGATACACATACAGAAATAAAAAAAAAAAAAAAGAATCTGGCAACAGAAATCATCCCAGGTGCCTTGGATAAACACCAATCCTGACTGCACAAGATAGAAGAATCAAAATGAAGGAACCATGAACATTCAGCCTGGATGAACAGCAGTAACACAGGCAAAGCATTCACCAAGAAATAGAGAATTGGACAAAAAAACTTGTCATAAACCCGTGGAGACAGTATCGGTTACATGAGACCTCAGAGAGCCTTTCTGTAGAAAAGCTACCAGCCAGCACTCTGTGTTAGACCCGAGCAGCCAGGGAGCCGTCCAATGGAATAGCAGCAGCTGACAGTTCTATGGCAGTGAGGGCCCAGTGGGCAAGGCAAGCAGGACTGTCCCTAGTTCACGAACCTGGATAAGGAGGCTGTGGCAGATGTGGCAAATCTTCACAGTGTTAGGGTAGCTCTCTCAGATAAACTGGTCCATCTCCAGTATGGCCTGGCCATGTAGGGTGAAATCCCCTTCTTTCTCAATCGGCCACTTGCTCTGCACGAACTTCTGTAGCACCTGGTCTGCCTCCTTCTTCCTCATCTTTTTGCCTTTGAGTTGATCAACCAGGTTCAAAATATTTGTGGAAGAGGCAAAGCCAGTTTCAGAGTCAATGATCAGTCCAATGCCTTTCTAAATAGATCCAGCTCATTGTCGGCAAAATCTGTGGCCATTTTGGAAACTGATGTTGGAGCATGATTGACCAGGGCATGTATGGGTCTCCCATCATCTTCTGTGACTCCTCTCTTTATCTCAATATACAAAGACTCCAAAACACTGTTGATATTGTCAAAGTACTCCAACTTATCTATGGTCACATTATGGTCATGGACCTTGTAGCAGTGGTTCTGCAAGCGCCTGACCTCCCACTCCTCTAGTATGCCGTTTGTCATCGGCAGCTGGAGGAACCATTGGTGGATATCCATCATAACACCTGTTCTTCCTGTGTTGCCCTGCATGTCAGAGGGAGCTGATGCATAGCAGGACCTGCAGCCAGCCCGCCACTGGCCATGCTGGAAGCCACTGAGAGAGGTTTTAATTTGCATTTCCTTAATTATTAATGATGTTGAACACTTTTTTTTTATGTTGAACACTTTTTAAGATGTTTCTCAGCCATCTTTAATTCCTCACTGGTGAAGACTCTGTTCATCTCTTTACTCCATCTTTTGAGTAGGTCATTTGTCTTCTTAATTCTTTGTTTTTTGAGTAGTTTATATATTCTTGACGTTAATTCTCTGTCAGATGTATCACCCGCAAAGATTTCTTCCCACTCTGTCTGTTTTCTTTTCACCTCCTTGATTGTTTCTTTCACTGTACAGAAGCTTTTTTTTTTTTTTTTTTTCGCACAGGGTCTCCCTGTAGCCCCAGCTGTCCTGGAACTCACTCTGTAGACCAGGCTGGCCTTGAACTCAAAGATCCACCTGCCTCTGCCTCCCGAGTGCTGGGATTAAAGCCGTGCACCACCACGCCCAGCTTTTGAGTTTTATGAGGTCCCATTTGTCAACTGTTGACCTTACTTCCTGTGTGGCTGCTGTCTGATTTATAAAGTCTTTTCCTATGCCTATGTCTGTAGGTTGTTGCCAGCTTTTTCTTTTATCACCTTCAGGGTTTCAGGCTTCACCTTGAAGTCTTTGATCCACTTGGAATTGGTTTTTGTTCAGGGTGAGAGGTAGGGGTTTAATTTTGTTCTTCTACAGATGATGATCCAATTTTGCCAGCACCATTTGCTGAAGATGCTATGCTTCCTCTGTTGAGGTTTTTCTGCCCCTTTGTCAAATATGAGGTGGCTGAAATTGTATGAGCTGAAGTTTGGATCTTCAATTTTGTTCCATTGGTCAACAGGTCTGTATTTGTACCAGTACCAGGCTGTCTTTATGACTATGGCCCAGTAATATAGTTTGAAGTCTGGTAGGGGAATCCCCCTATATTGCATTTTTTCACTCAGGGTTGCCTTAACTATTCAGGGTCTTTTGTTTTTCCATATGAATTTAATGATTTTTTTTCCAAGTCTATGAAGAAGCTCATAAGAATTTTGATTGGGATTGTGTTGAATCTGTATATCAGTTTGGGTAAAATCGACATTTTTACTATATTAAGTTTCCCAATCCATGAGCGTGGGAAGTTTTTCCATTTTTTGATGTCATTTTCAATCTCCTTCAGGGGTTTAAAATTTTTGTTGTAGAGATCTTTGGTATCTTTGGTTAGGTTTGTTCCCAGGTATCTTACTATTTTTGAGGCTATTGTGAGTGGGAAAGTCTTCTTTTATCCCTTCTCCACTTGTTTATTGGTGAAAAGAATTATTACTGATTTTTCTAGGTTAACTTTGTAGCCTGACACTTTACTAACACTTATTCGTTTCTAGAAGTTTTCTGGTGGAGTTTTTAGCATCCCTTAGGTAAATTATCATATCATCTGCAAAAAGGGATAGCTTAAATTCTTTTCCAATTAATGCTCCTTTAATTTCCTTCTTTTGTCTTATTACCCTAGCAAGTGTTTCAAGCACTATGTTGAAGAGGAGTGGCAATAGGGGGCAGCCTTGCCAGGTTCCCACCTTTAAGGGAAATGGTTCCAATTTTGCTCCAATTAGGATGGGTTTCCTATATATGGCTTTGATCATGTTGAGGAATGTTCCTTTCAGTCCTGTTCCCTCTAGGACTTTAAACATGAAGGGATGCTTGGCTTTTTCTGCATCAATTAGTGTGTTTTTTGTCTTTCAGTCCATTTATGTGTTTTATGATAGTTATTGATTTACATATGCTGAACCATCCATGCATCTCTGATATGAATCCAACTTGATCATGTTGGATGATCTTTTTGATGTGGGTCTGTATGTGATTTGCAAGTATTTTGTTGAAAATTTTTGCATCTATGTTCATTAGTGACATGGGTCTATAGTTCTCCTTTTTGGTTGTATCTTTGCCTGGCTTTGGTATTAGAGTGATGCTGGCTTCATAGAAGGAGTTTGGGATAATTCCTTCTGTTTGTATCCTTCTAAACAATTTGAGAAGCAATGGTTGTAGGACCTCTTTAAATGTTTTATAGAATTTTATAGAATTCTGCCAAGAAAACACCTGGACCGGGGTTTTTTTTAGTTGGGAGGTTTTTAATTACATCTTCAATTTCCTCAAATATTATGGGTCTATTTAAACTGTCATTCTCTTCTTGGTTAAGTTTTGTTGGTTCCCAGGATTTCAGATATTCATCCATTTCTCTTAGGTTTTCAAATTTAGTGGAGCATAGATTTTTGAAGTATTCCTGTATGGTTGTCTGGATCTTTTCTTTGTCTGTTGTGATGTTTCCCCTTTCATCACTAATACTATTGACTTGGAGTTGATCTCTCCTTTTTTTGTTAACTGGGCTAGAGGTCTATTTTGTTTATTTTTTCAAAGAACCAGCTTTTGGATTCGTTGATTTTATGTATTATTTTGTTTCTATTTCAGTGATTTCTGCTCTGATTTATGTTATTTCTTCCTGTCTGTTGGTTTTAAGGTTCATTTGTTGTTGTCTCTCAAATGTTTTTAGCTGCAGTATTAGGTGGTTTGTTTCTTTTCTGTTTTTTTGTTGTTGTTGTTGTTTGTTTGTTTGTTTTGTTTGTTTGTTTGTTTGTTTGTTTGTTTTTGATGTGGGCACTTAGGGCTGTAAATTTCCCTCTCCAGACTGCCGTTAAAGTATGCCACAGGTTTTTTTGTGTTGTATTGTCTTTTTTGTTCAGTTCCATGAATACTTTTAATTCACTCTTTATTTCTTCCCTGACCCGTTCATTGTGCAGGATTGTGTTGTTTAGTCTCTGTTGTAGTCTGTCTTCCATTGCTGTGACAAAACACTCTGACCAACACCAACTGAGGAGGAAAGGGTTTATTCAGCTTACATCCCCTGGGTCACAGTTCATCACTCAGGGAGCCCAAGGCAGGAACTCAGGGCAGGAACCTGGAGGCAGGAGCTGAAGCACAGGCCATGGAGAAATGCTGTTCACTGGCTTGCTCTCCTGGCTCATGCCCAGCCCGCCTTCTTATATGGTACACAACAACCTGCCCAGGGTGGCACCACTCATTGTGGGCTGGGCCCTCCCACACTGCTCGACCATCAAGACAGTACTCCACAGACGTGGCCACAGGCCAATCCAATGGAGCCAATTCCCCAGTTGAGGCTCCCCCAACACAGGTGTGTCAAGTTGACACTAAAGTGATCCAGCACAGTCTCCATGTGTTCTTGTAGCTAGTTGGACTTGTTCTAGTGTTCATATTGAGCTTTATTGCACTGTGGTCTGATAGAATGCATGGAACAATTTCTATCCTTTTGTATTTGTTGAGGTTCCCTTTGTGCCCCAGTATGTGGTCGATTTTAGAGAATTTCTCCTGAGGTGCTGAGTAGAAAGTATATTCTCTGGTATTTGGGTGGAATATTCTGTATATGTCTGTGAGGTCCATTTGGTGTATTGTATTATTCGATTATGATGTCTCTCTGTTTATTTTTTGTCCTTTTGATCTATGCAAGGGGCTCAGTGGGCTGTTGAAGTCTCCCACTATTAGTGTGTTAGGATTAATCTGTGTCTTGAGGTCCTGCAGCATTATGTTTATAAAGTTAGTTGCACCAGCGTTTGTTGCATAGACATTTAGGATTGTGAAGCCTTCATGGTTCATTGTTCCTTTGACAAGGATGTAATGGCCCTCTTTGTCTTTTCTGATACATTTTACTTTGAGATCTATTTTGTGTGATGTTAGAATAGCCACTCCAGCTTGTTTCTTTGTACCATTTGCTTGGAATATTTTTTCCATCCTTTCACTCTAAGGTGGTATCTGTCCTTGAGGGTGAGATGGGTTTCTTGTAGACAGCATATGGAAGGGTTCAGTTTCCTAATCCATTTTCCCAGTCTATGCCTTTTGATTGGGGAGCTTAGACCATTAGTATTTAAGGTTATTATTGAGAGATATGTGTTGCTTCTTTTTACCTTATTTTTTTGTTTGCATTCTTGGTCTATGTATATATTTACTCCGTTATGATTTTGTTGCTTTCTCTCTTTAATTGCTTAGGGATAGTTGCTTCTTTCATCTGTTCTTTGGATTGCTTCAAGGATTTTCTGAAGTGTTGGTTTCTTAGACATGTATTCTTTCATCTTATTCATGTCGTGAAAGGTTCTTATTTCTCCTTCAACTATGATTGACATTTTTGCTGGGTATAGTAGTCTGGGTTGGCATCTAAAGTCATTTAGCACTGGGAATACTTTGGACCACATTCTTCTAGCTTTCATAGTTTGTGCTGAGAAGTCAGGTGTGATTCCAATGGGTTTCCCCTTATATGTAACTTGTTGTTTTTCTCTTGTGGCTTTCAGTATTTTGTCTTTGTTTTGAGCATCTGGTGTTTTAACAATTATATGGCATGGGGAATTTCTTTTTTGGTCTTGTCTGTTTGGTATTCTGTGTGATTCTTGTATTTGTATAGGATTGTCTTTTTTCAGTTTGGGGAAATTTTCTTCTATTATCCTGTTGAATATCTAGTCAATAGTGTTGTCTTGGAATTCTTCTCCTTCCTCTATCCCTATGATGTGGAGGTTTGGTCTTTTCATAGTGTCACACATTTCCTGGTTGTTCCACTCTTTTGTTTGTTTGTTTTTTTAATTTTTCATAATCTTTACTTGAGCATTCTAGTTGGACCATGTTATCCTGCAGGTCTGATATTCCTTTTTCTGCTTCTTCCATTCTGCTTCCGAGGCTTTTTCCCATCCTTTCCTGTTGTTTGGATAAATGTTCAATTTCCTTTTTCATTTCATCCTATAATTTCCTTAGTGTTTCCATTTCCTTCTGGAGCCTGTCATTCTCATCTTGTAGGTCCATGGTTCCTTGGTCATTTTCTTTTTCCCTTTCATCCTGGGATCTTTTCAGCATTTCAGCTTCCTTCTGGAGTTTGTCATTTTCTCCCTTTAGTTCCTTCTAACATTTGTCATTATATCCCTCTAGGTCCTTCTTGAGTTTTTCAATCTTTCAATCTCTAAAGGGGACCTCTTTCCAACCCACTGGCCACCCAAATGAAATGCAGGCCTACCTTGGCCTGTAAGCATGCAATAATTAAAAAAAAATGATGGCCAGGAATTCCATGATGATGTTACTATGAAATTCAAATTTATTCCTTGCTACGCCCTGCTTTTATAACCTAATTGATGTCAGTTGCCAGAGTCAATCATAGGCCCCTCAACTCCAGGCTACTGCACACCATTGACCTACCCACCATCACCCAGCTAGGCCACATTGTTTCCTCCTCCTTGGAGCAGGGTCAGATCCTTAGCCATGAGGGACCCTGAGGCATGCTAGCTGAGAGCTAGCCACAATTCAAACTGGATTTTCCCATAGAATATGATCAAAATATACTGTCTACAATTTTCAATAATTCAATAAAAAGCTTAGAAAAGGAATGTTTAATTAAAATGTAACTTTAGGGAGATCTCCTGAGACCACCTGAAGCACAGGTAGGTAGGAACTGGGTGCTTCAGCAAGGCAGATTGTTCTTTGATTTAATCTAGTTGTCTTTGGCTTGATTGGCTTTGGTGGCTGTGGGGGCAGAGTTATCCTCCCAGCTGGTACAAAAGGTGGGTTTGTGTGAGTCTTGAGATTGGAGATCTCCCAAGAACACCTGAAGCACAAGTACCAGAGTGAGAGGTAAAGAGCCCCTCCCCACAACTGGGATTACAAAGGCATCTGAAAGAGTCAAGCAAAACAAGCCTTCAACACACTGAAGAGGCATTTGGGACTCACATTGGAATATAGGCAAGTAGAAGCCCATAGGCCAGGAACACGAAGAAGAGACAACATGGGAAAGGTGAAGTATAATCTCACACCAAGCTCTACCAACCCTGTGAAAGATTCCTACAGTGGGATCCCCCTGGGGATGGCCCAGGACACAAATATCAGAAGCACAATTGTGAACATACTTAAAGAAGTACAAGATTATAAAGAGCAAATCAAAGAATTAAGAAAAGAGAATGAAGAACTCAAGAAGGACTAGAGAGAGAGAGAATAATGAATGCTGGAAGGAAGTGGAAACACTGAAAAGATCTCATGCTGTAAAAGATAAGGAAACAAACCAGCAAAGCAAAGAGCTACAGGAAGAGATTGAGAAGCTCCAAAAGGAAATAGAAATACTAAAGAAATCAGAAGAGGAAATGAAAAAGGAAATCAAACATTCACCCAATCAAGAGGAAAGGAATGGAAAAAGCCTCAGAAGCAGAATGGAGGAAGCAGAACAAAGAATATCAGACCTGGAAGATAATACAGAACAACTAAAAACCTCAAGTAAAGATTATGAAAAATTTAAAACTACACAAAAGTGGAACAACCAGGAACTGTAGGACACTATGAAAAGATCAAACCTCTGCATCATAGAAATAGAGGAAGGAGAAGAATCCCAAGAGAAAGATATTGATCAGATCTTCAACAGAATAATAGACGAAAATTTCCCCAAACTAAAAAAAAAGACAAACCAATACAAATACAAGAAGCACATAGAACTCCAAACAGACAAGATCAGAAAAGAAACTCTCCAGGCCACATCATAGTTAAAATGATAGACACCCCAAACAAAGACAAAATCCTTAAAGCCACAAGAGAAAAACAACCAGTGACCTATAAGGGGAAACCTATCAGAATTACAACTGATTTCTCAGTGCAAACTATGAAAGCAAGAAGAACATGGAGCAAAGCATTCCCAGTGTTAAAGGACGATAGACACCAACCCAGCTTACTATACCCAGCAAAAATGTCGATTATAGTTGAAGGAGAGAGAAAACCCTTCCATGACATAAACAAGATAAAAGAATACATGTCCGGAAAACCAACCCTTCAGAGAATACTTGAAGCAATTCAAAGGACAGAAGAAAGGAGCAACTATCCCCAGGCACCTAGAAAGAGAAATCAATAAAAACATAACTGCAGAAGTAGAAACCTAAACCCAAGCCACAAATGGATAATAAGGCAAAAGCAAGCAACACAAACCTATCAGTCATAACCTTAAATATTAATGCACTAAATTCCCCAATCAAAAGACACAGACTGGGAGATTGGATTAGGGACCAGAACCCATCGATATGCTGTCTACAAGAAACACATCTTCAAGGACAGACACCACTTTAAAGTGAAAGGATGGAAAAAAATATTCCAAGCAAATGGTATCAAAAAGAAAGCAGGTGTTGCTATTTTTATATCAGACAAAATGGACATCAAAGTAAAAGAAATCAGAAGAGACAAAGAAGGCCATTACATTTTTATCAAAGGAACAAATCACCAAGAAGATTTCACAATTATGAATATATATGCACCAAATTCTGGTGCACCAAACTTCATAAAGACAATTCTCCAGGACAACAAGGCACAAACTAACCCCAGTACACTCATATTAGGGGACTTCATTACCCCACTGAGCCCTTTGGACAGGTCAAGAGGACAAAGAATAAACAGAGATACATATGAAGTGAACAATATAAACGATATGATACACCAAATGGACCTCATAGACCTTTACTGAATATTCCACCCTAAAACCAGAGAATACACTTTCTACTCAGCACCCCATGGAGCATTCTCCAAAATCGACCACATACTGGGACACAGAAGAAACCTCCACAAATACAAAAGATTGAAATAATTTCATGCATTCTATCAGGCCACAGTGCAATAAAGCTCAAAATCAACACCAGGATAAGCCCTACTACCTATGAGAACACATGGAGACTAAAGAACACACTCTTGAATAATGAATGGGTCAAGGAAGAGATAAAGAAATAAAAGCATTCCTAGAACTGAATGACAATCACAATACAACACAAAAAAACCTATGGAATACCTTAAAAGCAGTCCTAAGAGGGAAGTTTATAGCCCTGGGTGCCTACCCAGAAAAACAGAAAGAGCACAAGTGAATGATCTAACACTGCTGCTAAAAGTACTTGAGAAGCAACAACAGATGAACCCTAAACGCAACAGACAGGAAGAAATAACAAAAATCACAGCAGAATTATAATGAAATAGAAACAAAGAAAACAATACAAAAAATCAATGAATCCAAAAGTTGGTTCTTTGAAAGAATAAACAAGATAGACAGACCTCTAGCCTAGGTAACCAAAAGAAAGATTGAACAACTCCAAATCAATACAATCAGTGATGAAAAGGGAAGTATCACAACAGACAAGGAAAAGATCTAGAAAATCATATGGTAATACTTCAAACACCTATACTCTACCAAGTTTGAAAACCTAGAAGAAATGGATGAATACCTGAAATCCTGGGAATCACCAAAGCTCAACCAAGAAGAGATCAACAGCTTAAACAGACCCATAACATATGAAGGAATTGAAGATGTAATAAGAAGCCTCCCAACTAAAAAAAGCCCAGGCCCAGACGGTTTCACGGCAGAATTCTCTAAAACATTTCAAAAAGACTCACATCCATTATTACTAAAATTGTTTAGAAGAATACAAACAGAGGGAATTCTCCCAAATTCCTTCTATGAAGCCAACATCACTCTATTACCAAAACCATGCAAAGATACATCCAAAAAGGAGAACTATAGACACATCTCCCTAATGAACTCAGATGCCAAAATTCTAAACAGGATACTGGCAAATTGCATTCAGACTCACATCAAGAAGATCGTCCATCATGACCAAGTTGGATTCATACCAGAGATGCTGGGATGGTTCAACATATGAATATCAATAAACATCATCAAAAATATAAATAGACTGAAAGACAAAAAACATACCATCATCTCAATTGACATGGAAAAAGCCGTTGACAAAATGCAGCATCCCTTCATGCTTAAGTCCTAGAGGGAATTGGATTGGAGGGATCATTCCTCAATGTAATCAAAGCCATATACAGGAAAACCACAGCCAATATCATCCTAAATGGGGAAAGGACAGAAACATTCCCTTTAAAGGTAGGAACTCGGCAAGGTGCCCCATGTCACCACTCCTCTTCGATATAGTGCTTGAAACACTTGCTAGAGCAATAAGGCAAGAAAAGGAAATCAAAGGAGTACTAATAGGAAAAGAGGAAGTCAAGCTATCCCTATTTGCTGATGATATGATTGTTTACTTAAGGGATGCTAAAAACTCCACCAGAAAACTCCTAGAAATGATTAACAGCTTCAGCAAAGTGGCAGGATACAAAATTAACCTTAAAAAATCAGTGGCCTTTCTTTACACCAACAACAAGCAACTGGAGAAGGAATTCAAGGAGAACTTCCCACTCACGATAGCCTCAAAAACAATAAAATACCTAGGAACAAACCTAACCAAAGACACCAAAGATCTCTACAACAAAAAAAAATTTAAACCCTTAAAGAAATTGAAGAAGACATAAGAAAATGGAAAAAAACCCCATGTTCATGGATTGAGAAAATTAACATTGTAAAAATGTCCATTCTACCCAAACTTTTGTATAGATTATCCAATCCCAATTAAAATCCCCAAGAGTTTCTTCACAGGCTTAGGAAAAAAAGTCCTTAAATTCATTTGGAAAAACAAAAGACCCGAATAGCTAAAACAACCCTAAGTGAAAAGAGCAACACAGGGGGATCTCTATACCAGACTTCAAACTATCCTACAGGGCTATAGTCATAAAAACAGCTTAGTACTGGCACAAAATCAGATCTGTTGACCAATGGAACAAAACTGAAGATCCAAACTTGAGGACATACAATTTCAACCATCTCATATTTGACAAGGGGGCCAAGAAGACACAGTGGAGAAAAGACAGCATCTTCAGCAAGTGGTGTTGGCAAAACTGGATCACCACTTATAGAAGAATGAAATTAAATCCTATGTTTGGCAGAATACATGAGCTCTGGTGGGATGGGGGGACAGGGTGGGGGACACGGGTCTAGATTTGATAATCTTGTACAAAATATATATAAAAAATTTTTCAAAAAAAAATAAAATGTAACTTTAATACCTTAAAAGCCAGGATGCAAACTTCAATCTGCCAATAATAACTTATTTTTATTCTTCCCAACCACTCATTCAAATATTTTAAAAATAACTTAAGTTTGGTTTATTATTTAAAATATAAACAACATTTCCAAAATCTCAAATCATGACTCCTGATGTTACTATCATCACAGTGTGAAAATACCAGCACCCTACCATGTGGCAGCTTGCAAGAAGCAACAATTTAATAAAAGCCATTTCACCTAATTTGATATAGCAGCTGTTTTGTCAAAATTAAAGTACTACAAGGTTGAAGGTTGTAAGTTTTAACAGTCATTGTTAATCCCACATATTTAAAAATAATGTTTTTCAAATGTCTCCGATTTCAACTGTCCCAAACTACTTATCATCATTTTATTCCTCAGAAACACAGCAATGGATCAGTTGAGTTAACTGTTCAGTCATGTGCTTAGTAAGTAACAGAGCCTGAGTGTTAACACAAATATCTGTAATCTACTAAAATATATTCATGTCACTTCATAGAATACAGGGGAACAGAAATAGTGCAATGATTCTCTGGAAACATTCTTTCTTTTCTAAGGTCTGCTGTGCTTTGAAGTTTACTCTACCAGTCAGTCATAATGACCTTATTTTTAAAAATGGAAAATTTTGCTGTCACACTAAAAAAAACCCCTACATACATTCATTTTAGCCAAAATAACCCAACTACATTCTTCTCCTCCTACTCCTTTCTGTAGCTTCTCTGCCCTTCTAAACACTAAGACAGTGTTTAGAACACTTGGTAGAAGATACACACAGAAATGAGATTAGGTGATAGCTCCCTTCTGATCTTTATCAAAATTCTGATCCTGGGCTGGATAGTCTACATAATGTCTTTTTTCCTAAAAATATTATTATTATTTTGTTTTATGTCTCTGTGTGCATTGCCTAAATGTAAGTGCATCCTTGTCATGCACCACCTTCAGATGTCAGAAGAGGACTTCAGATATCCTGGAACTGGGGTAACAGATGCTTGTTAGCTGCCATGTGGGTGCTGTGAATTTAACCGGGGGGGGGCTTCTACAAGAGCAGCAAGTGCTCTTAACCACTGAGCCATCTCTCCAGCCTTTGTACAATGTCTTTGATTCCTGTTCCTATAAAGAACTTTCTTCCATGACTTAAGCTTTAACCAAGTTTAGTAACACCTGCTTCCTCTTCCAGTACCTCTGCAAAATACTAGAAATTCTTATGAATGTGCTTGATTTATTCTGCTGTTTGCTTCAGGATGAGGCACTGACTGACATTTATAGCAGCAGATTTGTGAGCAGTAATCATTTGTTTTTCCAAGTAGTAACTTCTCTGCATTTTAAAACTGAACTTGTCATTTTTATTTTTTATTGATGTTTTGTGCATTTCATACATCATTTTTCAATTCAGTTCAGGCATATTCCCCTTTCCCTTCACCCCACCCCACCCCATCCCAGATCATGCATTTTGCCATAATTGTTGTGCATCTTTCTTTCAGTCTTTTTTTTTATGTTTAGGAATTCACATTTTCCTCCATTAATTTTATATTACTCTTCTCTTTTAAAAGAAGGGTAAGCCTTGTTCAAGTTTCTTCATTCAGTGTCCCCAATAACACACACACACACACACACACACACACACACACACACACACAATGTTCCAGCATGCAAATAAAATAGGTTGAATTGTCCTCAAATAAGGAACATATATTGCTGGTACAACTATAAATCCCTTTTCTTTCCATTTATTTAGTTCCTTGAACTTCACCTAAGATTAATCTCCTTCACTTGGGATAACAAGGTTTCCTGTAGCTTTACACAGTTCTTCAACTCTGACAGCTGTATTTGACAGTTGTATACTTTCCTTTGATGGTACTGCCATTCCTAATCTTAGAAAGATACAACTTCCCTAAAACAAGAACAATGCTTTTCATTTTCAATTTTAGATTCTACAAAAGATTTAATTATATCAAAAAAATGCAGAATTGAAAACATTTTTAGGAAAATGCATTGCCAAATCAGGAAAAAAACAAATAGTCCCAACAGTATTCAATGTGTAAAGTTAAACTCAGAGAGGAATTTAAACTTATACTATCCTTTTGAAAATTGAAATTCTTACACTGCAATAAGTCTTATAGATTTTTAAATAAGGAAAAAATGTTTCTTAATAACAACCAAATTAGGAAAAAAAGAATACTATCATCCTGTAGATTTATTGATTTTGAAATTCCAAATAAGATAATTCTTAAAAGTGTTGTCAGAGTCACACAATAAAATTAATATAACTTAACTAATACCATCCTTAACTTCTAATAATTATATGAAGCTAACATAATGATGAGCATATCTCAATGCAAGCATCAAGGGCACAAAAAACATTTCCCAAGGCTGGGGATCTAGCTGTGTTGGCAGCATGCTTGCCTAGTATCCATTCCCATGGCTTTGGAGGTGGAAGCATGAGGATCAGGATTGCAAAGTCATCCTCAGCTATGATAGCAGGTCTAAGTCCAGCCTGGACTACATGAAAGTCATCCTCAGCTATGATAGCAAGTCTGAGTCCAGCCTGGACTACATGAAAGTCATCCTCAGCTATGATAGCAAGTCTGAGTCCAGCCTGGACTACATGAAAGTCATCCTCAGCTATGATAGCAAGTCTGAGTCCAGCCTGGACTACATGAAGCTTTGACTCAAAAACAAAAGAATGTGTTCTTATCAAAATTATAAAAAAAGATTGTTGAAGTTGTGTGCTAATACAAAAAGCCAAAGACCACTGATGAAACACCTGTACTTTATGTTACATAATAAGTGGATACACTTAAAAATAGATAAAATATTCATAATTTAAATGCCTTCTTTTCAGCAACTGTGATAATTGGACTCAAGACAAACACTAACTATGATTGGAACAAATGGATATTAAGGGCAAAATTAATTCATAGATTTTTGCATAGTTAAATGAAGATCTTGATATTGAAAAGAAGATTGAATTTATAAAAGTTTGCCAAACTTAATTTCAATTACAAAAACACTGAAATTATTTTGTAAAATACTAAACTATATTTGGGTTAATATCTATGATTTGTTATAAACTATTTAATGAGCTGGGCGTGGTGGTGCACGCCTTTAATCCTAGCACTTGGGAGGCAGAGGCAGGCAGATCTTTATGAGTTCAAGACCAGCCTGGTCTACAGAGCAAGTTCCAGGACAGCTGGGGCTACAGGGAGACCCTGTTTCCAAAAAACCAAAAAAAAAAAAAAACTAATGAGATTAATGTTTTTTTGGAAAAATAAAACATAGAGAGTGAGAAGTTGCAATGCAGATGTAGTAGTACTCAGGTAAGGCTCATTGACTAAATCATTTATAGACAAAAATTATAGCAAATAATTTAAAGGTAGGAGTATGTAAACTTTATAAAATTTAACTAATATAGGTAATTTTATAAAAATAAGAACATTCAAATAAAGTAGAATTTTCATAGCAATGTACAAAAGTGTGGGAGATGGTGAAGATTTATTTATCATATAAACATTGGTTATATCATGATAAAAGATAGTATTAAAACCAAAAATATATTAGTTATAGCTAATCTTTTTCAGCAACTCAGGTGGTATTATGATACCCCTCAGATGCGTTTGACACAATAAATATATTTAAACAGATCATTCAACATAAATATTTTAATAACTACTTTTTAAATTTTATTTATTTATTTATTTTTATGTGTATGGATGTACTGTCTGCATGTATGTCTGTGCACCCGTGTCATGCAATGCCGCGGAGGTCAGAAGTGTAGCTATAGGAATCATTCCAACAGAGGAGAAAGAGGGACTCAAAGGAGACAAAGACAGTCCCAAATGCTGTGTGACCAGCTCCAAATGGCAGCAAATTACTCACACACAAAATAATAATAATAAAACAATTAATAATCAGATTCAAAAAAACTCAGCTAGTGACCAAAAGTCTGGACTCGGCCCAGAGATCTTATCCAAAATGTATAATATGCAGTTGAAGTCCGAATGAGATGGTGTCATAAAGTACTTGCATAATGGACTCCAACTTGCAGCAGGCATAATGCTAAATGCTCACTTGAATGCTTAAGCTCTTTGTGATTTATCCGTGTCCAAATACCTACAAGGCCAGATCTGCAGGAAGCAGCCAAGAGGGAAAATGCATTTCTGAAGGAGACAGAGTGCTTTCCATGGAAATAAATGCGGAGGCAGAAGAGATCAGTAAAGAACATTCCCTCCTGATGTCTCTTTCTTCCATTCTGCTGAGTTGCAAGAGTTCAGTTTTATGGTTTGAATGATCTGTAAAACCTCTTCAGCTACCAAGAATAACAAAAAATCAAGAGAGTCTGCTCCTTGTTTCCCAGTGATGTTTCCTGGTTTTATGATGTGGGTCTGTGTCTGTCACCTGTGTGCTCCACACTTTCTTCTTTGGATTTGGGCTTTTCTCATTTGCAAACTGTCTGTTTTCATTTCATTTAGAGTGGTTAAGGAATTCTCTCCACTGATGAAAGAATTCCAAAGTGTTATTTCCTAAAACATAAATCAGTTACAGTAAATATCAATCCTATTGCTGGAATTCTCCTGAGACCCATGTGATGAAGTCTTGGTCCCCAGCCCATGTCACTACTCGGAGGAGAATGCACCAACAAAAGTCGGGCCTGGAAAGAGGAAGGTGGGTCTTCAGAGCTGCCTTTGAAGAATAGAAAGAAACCCCGGCCTTTTCATTTCTGTTTTTGATTCCCAGCCACCATGAGAGGGCGGTCATCCTGTACCCTGCACTCCCTGCGTGATGTTCTGACTTACCTTAGGCCCAAATCAATACACTCAAGCAACCAAGCAATGCACCTTCTGAAACCTGAACTCAAATGAACTTTTCTCCTTGTAAGCTGGTTTTTCTCAGGTATCTGTCACAATAAAAAAGCTAAGGAACACAATTAACATCAGAAACAAAGCACACAAGTGGTATACCACTTGCATGAGTACTCTACTCGGCACACTCATCCCTGGTGATGGATTTCATGCCATTAAAAGTTTATATATCTTTGGAAAAGCCTTATGGTATGTATATATAGCTGGTATCTATCAAATTTACAGATAAGAATTATATTTTTAACTGCTAGTGAGAAGGTATTTACTCAATGTGTTTCCAGAGTACACCTCAGAGAAGACAGTAAGGACAGGAAAGATGACTCACTGGTTAAGAGTATTTGATGGTTTTGTATAGGACTGAGGTTCAGTTCTGAGCATGAAAATGATAGCTTAACATTGCCTGGAACTCCATTTTTAGAGGACCTTACACTTTCCTTACTGCACACATGAGGTGCACATACATGCCTGCAGCCAAAGCACTCATGCATGTAAAGTAAAATAAATATTTTTAAAAGATGTGCTTTCTAGGATGTAAATCTTTCAAAAGAAAAGGCAAAACAATGTCTGTATGCAAATGTGAATGCTTATGTAAGTTACTAATTAATTAATGAAAGAACCAGTAAGATGACTGGTTAGAAGAAGTAGTGTAGTAAGCTAAGACTGTTGTGTTATATGCAAGGATGATTAATCTGTAGGACCATTAATCTTTTGGATCATGTGTTTCATTAGAGGTAAAATATATATGCTAGTCTTGTACAAAACTCTGTAATTTCATTACTCACTTTATATCTGGAAACAATGAATTTAAATGGGGAGATGAATAAAGTAATATTCCTAGACAACCTGTGGGTGACATTTGCCACCTTCCAGAATTGACAGGATGTACTTCCCATTTTTTCACTTGATTTTCTAGTCCAATAGATTTTTCTCACACTGCATGTAAGCATAAGAACAGGTGTGTCTGATCACACTTGAAAGCAACTGATCAGAAGAAAAATTCACATTGTACCTTATGCATTCAAGTGTGGTAAATATAACTGGGAGATTATGAATTGAGAAAATAAGTCAGAGTTGAAGGCTTCACTTCCTGAAATGTAATAAATGTGTTCTTCTCCATAGTGAATGATCCTACTGCATGGGATTATACTCCCAGGAATGGCTTGGAGCTGACTCATAGCAAACTCAGTCAACACAGTAACAAGGAGCAGCTCATGAACGTCATAGCCACTTCCTGCATCTTTTTCCTTTATTTATTCTCTCGGATGATAGCATGGACCATGGTACCAAAAAGATTATTTAAGTCCCTCAAGTCATGGGAACTCATCCATTTCTGTCACCTTACTCATTCTCTTCTCCACTTGTCAGACTCACTATATCTATAATCAAGGTGAATATCATGCTCTCCTTCTCTCTCTCTCTCTCTCTCTCTCTCTCTCTCTCTCTCTCTCTCTCTCCCCCCCTCCCTCCCTCCCTCTTCTTTCTCCTCTCTCTTTTTGTTTCTCTGCCTCTGTCTCTTTCTCCTCTCCTGCCCCATGGTAAGTAGAAACCCTTTTTTAAGATTTAATTAAGATTACCTTAATCCTGAGAACACATAGCTATCATTATGGTATCTGTTAAGTAACATGACAGAGGAGTTTGAGTTTGCAAACACACTTAAGATTGCTAACAGCTAAACTTAATATAGACTGATTACCTCTTGGGTTACCTGAATGGGCTGATGTCTTTCCAAAGGCCCACGATGGTAGGAAAAGAAAGGCAAAGAGTCAGATTCCTATGAAGTGAGGCATAAGTACTGGTTTTGAAGATCTGGGAAGAGGACTGTGGCAGTGACATTGGGGGGAAAAGTACTGTAACCAGTTTAAACAGCTTTGAAGGGCTCATTCCTGGTTCTCCCTTACCTTCTCTATGTTGTGGCTGTTTAAAGAACCTCAAAATTGTCTTCTGCTAAGACAGCCTTTCTTGCTAGAGAAAGAATCCAATGTTAACAGGGCTCTGCTACCTCCTAAAAACGTGATAGGAATACACTAAACTTTAGAATCTCTCATTTGAAGAAGTCATCTGTTGTTTCAGCTGTGAAAACTTAGCTACAATTTCCACAAAAGAAAGTATCTTTGGAGCTACATTAACTATGAAACGAAGAAAGACTGTGGTTGAAATCCAGTTATTACATGCCATTTGGATTTCAAGGATTACTCTTGATATATAAAACATCGACTAATAAGCTTTGTTCAAATCTGTTTATCAGAAGGAGACCCAAGTATGCACTCTGGATCCTCCTCTATATTTTAAAGCATGGTAAGGTCTGTCATACAATGATACATAGAAGCTTTAGAGCCTACAAGGAAAGCAACATTTTTATTTTAGAACTATATGATTTTGGGCTGGAGAGATGCCTCGGCGGTTAAGAGCACCGACTGCTCTTGCAGAGGACCCGCGTTCAATTCCCAGCACCCACGTGGTGGCTAAGAACCGTCTTTAACTCCAGTTCCAGGGGAATCCGATGCCTTCTGACCTCTGCAGCATTGCACGACACGGGTGCACAGACCTACATGCAGACAGTACATTCATACGCATAGCAGGAATAAAGGCTATGATCTCTGTCCTAACTCCCCTGTCGGGTAAAGCGAGGCAGGGGTTAAACAGCAGGTATTTTGCTTTCAATTGTTTACTTTTAACTATCATTCAGAGGTCCAAGTCACTTCTTTTAAAATCAAAACAACAGTGAATTTTGGAAGCAAACACATTTATTGAGGTTTGTTTCATCTCCGTAGTAGCTCTTTTCATTGTTAATTATTAATAATTTAATAAATAACTGAAAGCCATTCGTTGTCATTGTAATTCCATATTATCTATGAGATGCTTTGTCCATAGGTTGATGGGAAGCATATAGAAGTGTCCTCCACTTATGACAATTGCTGAAACTCAACTATTTCAGATTTCTGTTTTCTCCATGGGGAGCATTTTGCATGTTTGTGGCCACCAATGAATGGACTGTTAAGAGAAATTAAAGGGTTTGCTTTGATCCTTGAAGCCTGTCATTAAAACTCCTGCCAGCTGGCAAAAACTTGAAAGGTTTGCTTTGCAGCCTTGAGCCCTAGGAAAGTTTAGTCTATTAAATTTGGCTTGAATCTTTTCCTCAGAGTGAGGTTTCTTCTTTGAAAACCTCCCCAGAAGAATGTATTAATAAGATATCAAGGAAAGGAACATTCAGATCTGAAAGGAAAATGGACAAAGGTATCATTACATATAAAAGATGCAACCATAGTCTCCCAGCTCTCACTGAGACACAGTGCTTGACCGACACATAGGCCTGAGTGCTGGAACCCAGCAGCCCTCGCTCTTCCTCTTTGGCTTCCTCTTGCATGTGGTGAGCACACTCAACTTGAGTCTTATTTCCACTGACTTTAGTGCCCATGGGAAAGAAGTCACTGTGTCACCCAGTGCCAACTTCCTTCCAGAGCCCAGATGTCTGCCCTAGCTGGCAGTTCTTGTGGCTCTGTGTGAATCCTAAGCAAGACAAATGAAGTAAAGGAAAACTCAAACTGGGGGTTGGGGCTCCCATCTTTTCACAAGACCTCCTCTTGGGAAGGCTGCATTAATCCCCTTCATTCAGGAGCTAGAAACCTTCCTCAATTGTATAAAAATAATATCAGTGAATGGGACGAGGGACACGTCCATTTGCTTTCAGCTTCAGTCTGCCCTACTTGTTAAAGATATATTTTAATATATTCTTAGGAAAGAAAAATAATATCCCAATGAAATTTGATGTGCTATAATTGAGTTCTCACGCATTGAACATGATTCTGCTTTTCCTAGTTTATTCTAATGTGGCTATATTAAGAAACTCAAATAAAAAGTCCCTTCCAGAGGAAGCGCTTTCCTTTCCCTGTGCTTTTCCCATTACCTTACTGATTTTCCTCCCCCTCCCCCACTGCATTTCATCAGTCATCAGATTCTCTCATTTGAATCTTTACCAACAATATCTAAAATTTTTAAATGGCTCATTTTTTCTTAGATATTGTTACACACCACACACACACACACACACACACACACACACGCATAGAAACACTTACAAATGATACGTATCACATGTGAAAACATGTATGGCCAAAGCCCTGTATTAGTTCCTCTCCAATCTTATCCCTGCATCACTGACAGATGAATCCAGGTAACATCCTGGGTTGAAACATCTGTCTCCCTCTTCTCAGTGCCACATCAGAGTGCCTCAAGACCTGATGCAATCTGACATATGAGTTATGCAGCTAAATTTTCTTCTGTCTAGGCCAGTTGCTCTTCTAAGACATGTCATGTCTGAATCACGGTGTGCTTTCTCTTGTGCCTTAGTTTAAGTGCTTTGATAAAAGTCTAAAATATTTCTATTTACCTTCAAAGTCATCTATCACTGGCTTTCATGTTCCACAAAGGTCTTGCAATTTTTGCACATTTCTCATCCATTTCTGTCCTCTCTGAAGTCTAACCTTAGTTTTCATAAGTGGATTGTTATCACTCCTAGCATATTTGCTATCTCATATATGTTAAGGCCTAATGATTGAGATTTTTGAGTTTTAAGTAAAAGAATCTTACGTACAAATGTCACAATTTGAGTCATTGGATTTGTCCTCCTGACTCAAACATAGGAGCATTTGATAAATATCTTCCTGGGAGCAAGCAGCAGGGGACTGTACCACTGAGGAAAAAAAACCCGTTTCAATGATTGTTCTGGTTTACTTCCTGGAGAATATTTGTGGGCTGCAGGACAGGAAAGGGAAGGTGAACCCTGGCATTCTCCCTAAGAGGGAGGAACAGAGTGGAAAACTCGGAGGGAAAGCGTCTAGGACCAGCAGCAATGGGTGGCCAGCTTAAGTGAGCTGCAGTGAAGGCCTGAAGAACTTCAGGATGTTTACTTCAGCCTTCACCTCACTACTGATCAGACATGTTTCAGAGGAAAATACTCAAGGCCAGGCAGACAGTCTGGAAAAGCAGTATACTACATACCTACAGTATACCACATACCTACAGTATACCACATACCTACAGTGTACTACATGCCTACAGTATACCACATACCTACAGTATACCACATACCTACAGTATACCACATACCTACAGTATACTACATACCTACAGTATACCACATACCTACAGTATACTACATACCTACAGTATACTACATACCTACAGTATACTACATACCTACAGTATACTACATACCTACAGTATACCACATATCTACAGTATACTACATACCTACAGTATACTACAAACCTACAGTACACTACATACCTACAGTATACCACATATCTACAGTATACTACATACCTACAGTATACTACAAACCTACAGTACACTACATACCTACAGTATACCACATATCTACAGTATACTACATACCTACAGTATACTACATACCTACAGTATACCACATATCTACAGTATACTACATACCTACAGTACATTACATACCCACAGGTAAGAGCTAGCACAACACCTTCCAGAAGCAAAGTTTAGTGGAGCCCCTAAGTGATGATGAGTTAGATTAAGGAAGATCAACAAGTTGGGCTTTATCAAATGTGCAAATCCTCACTCCTTTGTCAAACAATGAGACACAGGATGAAAAGACAATAGTTGGAAAGTAGTACTTAACAATTATGTCCAAAAAGATTCTTTACCTCAATAGTAAGAGAGATAAAGCAAACTTTTTGGAAAATATTTGAAAAAAAATCTTTCACTGAAGATGTGTGGATCTAAAGATCCTTCTATGAAAATGAAAACCACAGGGGATGCTACCATATGCCATGTAAAATGACCACAGGGGATGATACCATATGCCCTCTACAGTGACCACAAGGGGTATTACATACGCTGTCTACAATGACCACAACATGTACTACCATATGCTGTATACGATGGCCACAGGGGGAGTACTACTATATGCCACCCACAATGACCACAGGGGGATACTACCATATGCCATCTACAATGACTATAAGGGGATACCACCATATACCATCTACAATGACCATTGGGGATACTACCATATGCTGTCTACCATGACCACAGTTTAAAAGACTGACTATTCCAAGTGTAGATGAGGATACAGAGAAGCTCCAAAATTTAGTCATTGCTATAGGAATGCAAAATATAAGAAGGCCTTGGAAAGCAGGTTGGCAGTGTTCTAAACACAAGGCCAGATACTAGCTAACCATTCCATTTATAGTTATTTACAAAAAGGACATTAAAATTCTATTACTTTTGCCAAAACATCTTGAAGGTTTATATTACTGGCATTTACAAATTTAAATATATATATATATATATATAGAAATTAATAATTTATTAAACTGACACTGGTGGCTACCCACCACAGCATAGTATTTCTGTATTATTCTGAAAAGAGCAAAACCATAAGGAAGGATCAGGGACTGGAATTGAGGAAGGGTCTTAACAACAAAGAATTAGGAAGTATTCTGAAGGGAATGGAAACATTATTCTTCCTATTGATGACAGAAATCACAGGATTAAAACTTGTCAAGACATGTCAAGCTTCAGGCCAGCTTTCTCTCTTAGCACCCCAGACTTCTGTATTACCCTCCTGGTCCAGACCAGCCCATTGCATCCTGAACCTCTGTACTTAGGCCAGCTCAGTTTTCCATTCTGGTTGGGTAGACCCTTCACAGGCAGTCCCCATTCACATATTGCCTTTGGATTCCTAAGAACAGCCTCCTTCCCTAGTAAGCTTGATCCTGCCCACTTCCTGAACTCTCCTACAGCCTGAGCAACTCCAGATTACCCTATAGAGCATCCTCTTCTCCTTCTGGCTTTGGGTACAGGCCCACTTTTGCTCTTGGCACCCCAGATCTCTAGACTAGCTTCATAGCCTAGACCCACCTACGTCGTCCTCTTCCCCTGCACTTGGACTGGCTCAATTTTTCACTCTAGATTAATGGAACCTTCCTAGGCAGTCTCCATCAAGACAAGCCTTCTGTTCTGGCTCTCTCCACACTCACCTTACCTTGGATTTCTGAAATCAGGCTTCCTCCCTGGAAAATCTGATCCCTTCCACTGCAGCTTGACTCCCTATACCCCAAGCAACTCCAAATTATCTGACCCCACATCCTGATCTCCTTCTAGATGGGCACAGAACCACTTTGGACTCCTAAGACCTACCTTCTGCCCTAGCTCTCTGTACCCTCAGCTTATCTTGGATTACTGAGACCAGCCTTCTGATTCTTCCCACTGCATCTTGACTCCCCTACATCCTGACCTCACTCCCTGTTCTCCTTCTAGCCTTGGGCACAAGGCTACTTTTCCTCTTAGCACCTCAGATCTCTGGAATACCATCTGTATTAGTCAGGGTTCTCTAAAGAAACAGAATCAATAGAACAAATATATAGCTATATACAAATTTATTGATTTGCTCACATGACAGAGCTCAAGGAGTCCAACAATAGCCATGCCACACTGGAGAGGCTGAGAATCCAGGGAACTTCTCAGTCTGCAAGGCTGGATTTCTCAGTAGTCCCAATCTGGTGCTGAAGACCCGATGGATTCCAGGAGATCTGCCGGTCTCAGTACACGCTGGGATCGGAAGGATTGATCACAGCAGCAAGACAAATTCACCAGTGAGAGAGAGGCAAGCCGCAGGAAAAAAGGGACCAGCTCCCTCTGCCATGACCTTTTATACTGCCTGCCAACAGAAGGTAACGCCCACATTTGGGGTGGGCCATCCGGGTTGAGGTAGTCTAATCCAAAGATCCTTTTTCTCTTATTTGTCCATCCTTAGTCCAGTCAAGTTGACACCCAGGATTAACCATCACACCATCTTAGCTGCCCGCAGCGGTGAGCTCTCCAAATTTGCACCATGCCCATTCCCCCATATTGGGACCATCTGCATCTCTTAACACCATTGTAGAACTAGATGTCTCTGCACTTTGGTAACAGCCCAACCTTTCCAAACTGCTTGAGAATATTGGAATCCAGCCTCAGCCTAGCAAGCTTCCCAAATTGGACCATGCCTATTGATGAATAGGGGCCCATGCCTTAGAAGGAAGACAGAGTGTCTAATTGGCACTTGACTTGGGCCTCTGTGGGAAGTCCTGAGTACCTGGAATGGAGCCATCTGGTCCCTCCAATATAAAATCAAAAGAGAGAACCTGAAGCCTCGACCAACCAGCTTTTCATACCCAAGGAGAAAACAACCAAGGCACATTTAGTACACAAACAGAATCACACTTTAACTCAAAAAAGAAAGACTTGAGTTTCACACTAGAATGGCAAACAATGAAAGGAATCCACATGCCAAAATCACAATGAAAAAAATAATAATATGAAAAGCCCAAAAATACATCATCACCAAATACCACCACTACAAAAGAGTTCCACAGTGAGAAACCCCTAGAAATAACACAGGATACAACATTTAAAAGAACAACAATAAATGTGATCAAAGAATTCAACAACTTTAAAGAATACAAAAAATCAAAGAATTCACAACATTGAAGAAAACTTAAGCTGAAATCAGAAAGTAAGTGAAACATTCAGTAAACCAATTTGAAATGACATAAGAAAGACTTTCCAATAGAATGAAAGAAATGGAAAACAAAATATCAAGACTGGATGATAATGTTAAAGAATTGGACTGCTCAAGCGATGATTATGAAAATTAAAATAACAAATAAAATATGCAGGAAATATGGAACACCATTAGAAGACCAACTGTACCTTTTATAGGCATAGAGGATGGAGAAGAATCTCAGGTAATGGTATTGACCAGATCTTCAACAGGATCAGAGAAGAAAATTACCCAAAAATTAGTAAGGAAAGACATGCCATGCCAACCCAAGTAGCACATAGAATACCAAGTAGACAGGAACAAAAAAGAAACTCCCCATGCCATCTCATACTAAAACATTAATATACAGAGCAAAGAGAGAATATTGAAAGCTGAAAAAGAAAAGCAAGTCAACTATAAAGGAAATTTATATATAAAAGAATTATAGCTAAGTTTTCAAAGCAAATGGTGGAAAACAGAAAAGCCTGTACCAAATTATTCCCAGTTCAAATGACCATCGATGCCAATCCAAAATACTTTAACCAACAAAAATATATATTACAGTTGAGATGGAAAAAAAAAATCTTCCAAGACACGAATAGGCTTAAATAATTCATTTCCGGAGCTGGGCATGGTGGCACATGCCTTTATTTCCAGAAAACCAGTCCTTCAGAGAATACTTAAAGCAATACAAAGAACTGAAAAAGGAAGGATTATACCCAAGGATCAACAGAAACTAAATGAAGGAATAATTGCAGAAACACAAAATTAGACCAAGAAAGCAAACCAAAATTAAAATGACGAGAACTGATACTCATCTTTCAGTGGTTGGACTGAACTCCCCAGTCAAAGATGCAGGTTAGTGGGAAGATTGTAAGAGAGGGAGAGGAGGTGCATGATCATTTTGAAACAGAATAATACAAGCTTTGGGAAGTCTACTCATATGAACCTACAGTGGTGGTGTCAGCATGCACAAGAGCCATGCAAACTCAAGGAGACGAAAATCAGCATGGAACTGTGGAAATGGGCAGCAGTTCCCAAATTTAGCAGAACAAATAATTGGCACCTGATGACTTATGGGTGAGGAAGAGCTTATCTTCTTAAATTGAGGGACTCTAGATGGACTTACTAGACCTCAGTGGATAAACTTGCACTGAGGAAAGTCTGGGGATGCAAAATTGACAAAATAGGGCTTGGCACAAATGACAAAATATATGAATTCTAGTTGGGAGGGGCTGTAGAAGGTGGTGTAAAGGTAACTAAGATTGATTGAGATGTTCTCTATGAAATACACAAAAATTCAGCAATAAAAATTAATAAAATTTTTTAAAAATAACATTATGGAACTGGAAATAAAGCTAGGAGAACTGGTTGTTCTTGCAGAGGATCCTAGTTCAGTTCCCTGCACCCACATGGTGGCTAACAACCAACCAAACTCCAGTTCCCGGGGATCTGACACCCTCTTCTTACCTCTAAGGGTATTGCATGACACAAATGCACTTACATACACACGCAGGCAATATACTCATACACATAGAATAAAAATAATAAATAAAAGTAAAAATAATAATATTGTCCTTAACCTAAATGTATTGCTTAATTTTTTCTTCTTTTTCTTTAATTTTCAAAACTACAAATGCCTCATTGAGAGAATCTGTTTTTGTTTGTGTGCTTGTTTTTCTTCTTTTGTTTGGCGGAGCTTCTATAATCTGGAGGTTAAAATTCTTCATCAAATTTGGAGAATCTGTCAACAAATATATCTTTCTAATAGTTTTCCTCTTTCTGTTTTTTTTCTTCTCACATATGTCAAAACTTTCATTAACACCATTCCACAAGTGTCTGCAATTCTGTTGATTTTTCTTCACTCAATCTCCCTACTATTGATGCTATAAATCTTTTACTGAAAGGCAATCAAATTGTTCATTCTGTTTCATACTTGCTGTTTAACCCACGTACTGATTCTTCTTTTTTTTTTTTTTTTTTTGTTATTTTTTTGTCTTTTCAAGACAAGGTCTCCCTGCAGCCCCAGCAGTCCTGGAACTCACTCTGTAGACCAGGCTGGCCTTGAACTCACAAAGATCCACCTGCCTCTGCCTCCCAAGTGCTAAGATTAAAGGCGTATGCCACCATGCCCGGCAATTCTTCTTTCTTTTTTAAGAACTCTAAAATCTCCTTTACTTTTTAGTTTCTATTTCATTATTAACATTCACTCTTTCTTGAATTATCATTTATTAAATTTTATAAATTATTTGTGCATAACTACAATAGTTCTTTTGAATTTTTCCTATAATGAAGCTTATTTCTCAGCCCATTCAAAGTCAGTTTCTACTGACTTCTTAATTTTCTGGCTCAGAGACCTACTTTCCTTTTTCAGGGCATGTCCTATTTGGGGTGGTATTTTGGCTGCTCTGTATTTTAATCTTTCTCCTGTTGGTTTGTGTTGTCATTCTAAAGACACAACACAATAAGGATAAATTATGCCTGACCAAACATAATCTTCAGAATCTGTCACTCCCTTGTGATGGCCAATGACTCTGATTCTCTTTTTAAATTATTGTTTTTCTTTATTTAGTCTAGATTCCTAACAGTCATCCTAGGGTCTATGTAGCTTAGTGATCAGCCACTAATTTGTCAAGTTGAGCTCAGACACTGGGATCTAGTAAGGTTTCTGTGCATGACAGATGAGAAATTCAGTCTCAGGTGCAGCCTTTCTGTATTTGGTACCACCTTTGCTTTCTACAGACTTACTCAGATCTCCCCAACATATGCAGTAACCCAATAGTTAGGCAGGGCACTTGACCAGCTATGATTTCTCCTGTATGTACACCACCCAATGCCAAGAGTGGTATGTTGGAAAACTGGTTTTCTTAATTTCTTTTCTTATTGTTTTGATAAAATACCCTTGCAAAACCAATTTAATGGAGAAAGAGTTTATTTCGGTTGACAGTTCAAGAGTATACTCCAATATGACAGGGAAGTCAAGGCACAGGAGTCTGAAGCAGCTAGTCATGCTGTATCCGTCATCACAGTTTATGTTGTTGTTTTTCCCTCCTCTTTGCATTGCCCCAACATATGACTATATAATCATCACATATGCATCAAAATTATGACCTCTGAGAATAAACTGTGTGTTAATTGCAAAATATGTTGAGGAATACACAGGGAAAATATGTTCTTTTTAATAGTTTTGGGACAATAGCTTTTATGTCTGGAAGAAATGTAAAAGGATCTTAGTTAGGTTATCAAATAATGAAGAAAAATCAGAAATAGTTTATAAGAATGCACACTGACGCTAAGCTCCATTTATTCTCTTATGCAGCCCAGGCTCTCAATCAGGGAATGCTTCCACCCATAATTTGTAGACCATCATAGGAATTAATGAAATCAAGATAATTGCCCAAAGGCACATCTCTCAAGTGATTATAAATCCTACGAAGTTGACAATCAACACTATCCCACTGATCTACCTCTTCTATGCCTCCCTCATTTTATAGCC
The DNA here is from genome assembly GCA_009823505.1 of Rhizomys pruinosus. Classification (NCBI taxonomy): domain Eukaryota; kingdom Metazoa; phylum Chordata; class Mammalia; order Rodentia; family Spalacidae; genus Rhizomys; species Rhizomys pruinosus. Next base: position 4,084,606 of record VZQC01005766.1, on the reverse strand, counting down.
AATCTGCAATATTTAGGCCCACTACAGATGTCTGTAATCTAAGGCTAGCAGAGTAACAGCATTATGCATACAGTTTCTGCAGACTTTCCCTTTTACTTCATGTTCCCACAAGTATATTTGTTCAGTTATCCACTACAAATCAAGTCAGTATCCTCCTCTTTATATCCAGCCTTACTTATTCTGATGTAAGTGCTATGTTGTTGTGCTGTCTGGATTGTGTCAACCTGACACAAACTAGAGACAACTGGAAAGAGGGAACCTCAATTGAGGAAATTGCTCTATCAGGATGGGTTATGAGTGTGACTGTGGGACAACTTCTTGATTGTCGTTTGATGTCAGAAACCCCAGACATCTTCTATCCTACTATCCTTAGGAAGATAGGCCTGGGCTGTAGCAGTAAGCAAGCCAGTGAACAGCATTATTCTTTCTGCTTTAACTGTTTCCAGGTTCCTGAGTGGTGTCCTCCTGACATTACTTCCCTTTTACTTCCCGTGCTCACACAAGTGCTGCTGCATTCTAATAATGGAGAAGTAAAAAGAACATATTACAAATCTAACGAGGGTACTGATACTCGTATAACAGGTCAGTTGAAATCTTTATAACATTGGTGACCACAGTATTGGTTGGAGCAAGAGGCAGAACCTGAAGCATCGTAAATGTTGTTCAAGGGGTTTCCTACTAAAAACATCGTGGAAACTTAGAATAATATGCCACAGTATTGAGTATACCACCTTATAATGCCTCGGTTCACTTGGGTTCAAATAAAACACAGTAGACCACCTTAGATTAGGACATCCGTCATTAAGTTGACAAGCTGAATTTGTTTATAGAAGGAAAACATTACCTATGAGAATGGTAATTGCTTGAATAAGAAAAATACTTGATAGAAAACCATAGGCATAAAGGAAAAGTAAAAGCCACTGGAGAATTTGTGCTTGGAGAAGTAACTTATACAATTTGAGCACATAAACAGACCTAAAAAAAATTCATGCATATGAAAGTTAAGGTAAAATTTATTTACAAAATAATTGGCATTGTAGATCAATTGGGAAAATATGTTCTTTTATTAAATACTTTTATTGATGAATTATGTATTTCATTCATTACCTTTCAGTCCAATTTGGACACATTCCCCTCTCCCTGTCCCCACCCGACCCCTGTTCATGCCTTCTGCTATACATGTCTTGCATCTTTCTCTCAGTCTTTCCAAAGTTTTTCATTGCAGAGGCTTATTGTTTTGGGCAGAGTTTAACTGTATCATTCAGTTCTTTAACCCAGTCTTTATGTTGTTCTTTTTCCCTCCTCTTTGTATTGCTCCAACATATGACTATATAATCATCACATATGCATCAAAATTATGACCTCTGAGAATAAACTGTGTGTTAATTGCAAAATATGTTTAGGAATACACAGGGAAAATATGTTCTTTTTAATAGTATTGGGACAATAGCTTTTATGTCTGGAAGAAATGTGAAAGGATCTTTATTAGGTTATCAAATAATGAAGAAAAATCAGAAATAGTTTATAAGAATGTACATAATAACAGTGGGCTAAGAACCATCTTTAACCCCAGTTCCAAGGGGATCCGACGCCCTCTTCTGACCTCCATGGCATTGCATGACACGGGTGCACCAACCTACATGCAGATACTACACTCATACACATAAAAAATAATTTTAAAAAAAGATATCATCTCATTCCAGTAAGACTGGCTAAGATCACAAAAACAAAACACACCAAATGCTAGAGAGGATGTGGGGAAAGGAGAACACTCATCCATTGTTGGTGGGAATGTAAACTCATATAACCACTATGGAAAGCAGTGTGGAGAACCCATAAAAGACTCAAAATGAGTCTACCACCTGACCCAGTCATAGCACTCTTGGGTATATACCCACAAGACACATCCTACCGCAAAGATATGTGCACATCTATGTTTATTGCATCTCTCTTCACAATAGTGAAGAGCTGGAACCAACCCAAATGCCCCTCAACCAATGAGTGGATAGAGAAAATGTGGTACGTCTACATAATGAAGTTCTATGCAGCAGTAAAGATGACATCATGCAGGTAAATGGATAGAAGTAGAAGACATTATGCTAAGTGAAGAAACACAGTCCCAGAAAAACAAAAAACAAATAGTATCCCTCATCTGTGGATGCTCGCACCAAGTACCTAGTAGTAAGGCAAGCAGGTTTTTGATACAACTATATAGCTGTTGATTACCTCCAAGATAAACATGCCACTAATACACCAATATAGTTGGCTATGCCAGTCGTTGTGGTTATTAGGCTTTAAAGCTGGTGTTGGATCATTGACTGATTTTTTTTTTCCTTATCATCTAGCACAGTATCCTCCACAACTATGAGAGCTTGTCTTCAAGAAGGAAGTTTTCAGGTCAGTTCCACCTCCATTGTCTTGGATATACTGTCTTCTGCAATGTGCTCTCACCTACAAGTTCTGGGAGGTAATCAAAAGCTGTGGCAATACCCTGTGTCATATTTTAATTCTTTTGGACTAACTTAGCCAACAACTAAATAGGAGGTTTCTCCTGTTTGGAACTGCTTCTTGTTATATAGTCTTTAGCGCTCTCTCTCTCTCTCTCTCTCTCTCTCTCTCTCTCTCTCNTATATATATATATATATATATATATTTATATTGAAGTATTACTTTTCCCTCTGGGTTTTCACACCAGGTAAGTATTATTTGTCTCTGTTCTCTCTCCCTGCCTAACCTTCCTTCTCCCTCCTCAGCTAAAGTACCCCCCTTTTCTCATTTTCCTCACGGAATATGTGCCTCCTATTATCCTCCTTCTCTTGAGCTCCTTCTTTCCCCAAGGAAACCCCCATGGTTTCTTGATCATCCCTCCCCTCTCCCTGCCCTGTTAAATACATACATTTTCCTCATTTTCTTTGGTAATGTATGTCTCCTACTCATTCCGTCTATTGGCCTCTTTCTTCCCCTTCACCTCCATGTTTCCTTTTCATTTTCTAGGTTCCTGTGGTTACATCAGGTTATATACTCATACATAAAGGTTTGGTACTAAGATCCACAAATGAAAAACAACATTTTTTGCTTGTTCTGCTTTCTGGATTTTTGATTCAAGGTCTCCCATTGGAGCCAAGACTGAACTAGAACTCACTCTAGTAGTACAGCCTTGTCTTGAATTTGCAATCCTTTTCTTTCTGTATCTAGGTGATGGTATTAGCAGGCATGTGCTACTATTCCTGTCTCCAATAATCAATTTTGGTTCAGAGTTTTGAAAACCCTCTTCTATACTAGATAATTCACAGATTTGAAGAATTAATGTCAGCACAAATATAGTAGTCTCTTAGTAATGGGTAGTATTTATTCACAATGCCAGAATGTTGATGTTATTTGCAAAATAAATTCACATTTCTTTGTAGCTCAAAAGAAATCACAGAATTAACATGCTATAATATCAAATAATGCAAATATATTTAATAAAATGTTCAATACTACTTTATTCTTTGTTTCAGTATCATATGAGAGCTAACTTTTGTGTTTATCTTGGGATATACATGTGTTTCTAAAATCCTTTTTAGATAATTTATAAACATAATTATACAATATTATAAATGAAATTATTGCATCAAAATTATTCTATCATCTTATTTTATCTCTTGAAATATCATATACAATTTTTAATATTAATATATTTACTCTTTTATTATATCTGAGGAACTTTAAACTTGTAGTCAGCACAAGATTTACCCACTGACATCAGTTTTTTTTATTTTTTATTTATTTCTGTATGTGTATGAATGTACTGTCTGCATGCAAGTTTGTGCACCCGTGTCGTTCAATGCCGTGGAGGTCAGAAGAGCGTGTTGGATTCCCCTGGAATCAGTTTTTAAAGTGAGTCTTTGTTCTAGTTGTATTTATATATTCAAATTAGCCATCTAATTTCATTATCTATCTCAGGAACAATTTCACACACGTTCGATTGAATTCTGCAGGAATCTAAAAAGCAGGTTTTCCAAAGCTACACAATTCTTAGATGGTATTTTCAGGCCAATAAAGCATTTTGTAAGGGCGTATGTGTTGGAGTTGTTCTTTCTTTTACAAAAAAAAAAAAAACAACCATTCAAATTAAATTCACAATAATATAATTCCTAGTACATGTGGTTTAAATATATACTACCTAGTGCTTAAATATTTTAAACAGGAGGTAAGGCAATTTGTGAAAACCATCTCACAGGTAACCTGATTGATATGCAAATTGCAGAATTCAACAGCTATACAGAAATATTAGCTTGAAATACCACCTCAATTCTTCCTTTAGAAGAATAAAAAGCCATCTTTTATATACATGTTGAGTAAAAAAAACCTACATTTATTTTCATGGCTTAATGTCACTCAAGAAGGAAAATGAACAGGCTACAATAAGAATAAACTTCTGTTATTAGAATATGACCCAAATTTTCTTAGAAATATTTTACATTTTGCAAGTTTCAGAAAAATGATGATCCAGCTAATCTATCTGTGATTATTTTAATGCTGTCTCATAGAATTTTCTACAGTGTCAGAATTCACTGATACACAGAGAATTTCTTTGGCAGATATACATCATGGCAGTCAGATGCAGACATGCTTCAAATCCCTCTAGACACAGTACTGTGCAGGAGTCTCCTACTGGCATTCCAGTGTTGGCTGACAGGTGGCATCTAATGCTTATCACTGAAACTGTGCTACTGAGTGACATGACTCTGGGCAGATAGCTACATTTATTGGTCTCCAAGGATTGTGAAGAAGACATGATAGAAATTGGAAAAAGCAATATAATTTACTATGTAATAATTGTCATTTAGTAAATCTATTGAAATATAGTTAAATGATAACTACTTTTTTAAACTTTTAAATTTTAACTTAAAATTGAAAATATTTATTTTAGTATTTCTCTTTTAAGTTTTAACATTTATTGTGGTAAAATTCATATAACAAAATTACTGCTACAGCACATTTGACTTTTTTATTTTAAACATCTCTTTATTTAACTCAAGGATCCTAGAAATTGGTAGAGACATTATCTGGGACCACTCAGCAATGTTCTTGATGCTCAGTGCTTCTCCATATTCTAAAGTCCATTTANATTATATCTATATATTATATATATCTATATATATTTCATATATTATATTGAAGTATTATTTTCCCTCTGGGTTTATCACACCAGGTAAGTATTGATTTGTCTCTGTTCTCTCTCCCTGCTAACCTCCTTCTCCCTCCTTCAGCTAAAAGTACTCCCCTTTTCTCATTTTCCTCAAGGAATATGTGTGCTCCTATTATCCTCGCTTCTTTGAGCTCCTTCTTTCCCAAGGAACACCCCAATGGTTTCTTGATCATCCCTCCCCTCCCCTGCCCTGTTATACATACATTTTCCTCATTTTCTTTGGTAATGGTATGTCTCCTACTCTTCCGTCTATTGGCGCTCTTTCCTTCCCCTTCCACCTCCATGTTTCCTTTTCATTTTCTAGGTTCCTGTGGTTACATCCGGTTATGACTTACATATTTTATAGGTTTGGGTACCTCAGATCCAAAAACTGAATAACAACCAACATTTTTGCTTGTTTGCTTTCTGGATTTTTGATTCAAGGTCTCCCATTGGAGCCAAGGACTGAACTAGGAACATCACATTCTAGTAGTACAGCCTTGTCTTGCATTTGAATCCTTTTCTTTCTGTATCTAGGTGATGCGTTTAGCAGGCATGTGCTACTATTCCTGTCTCCAATAATCAATTTTGGTTCAGAGTTTTGAAAACCCTCTTCTATACTAGATAATTACAGATTTGAAGAATTAATGTCAGCACAAATAGTAGTAGTCTCTTAGTAAATCGGGTAGTAATTTAGTTCACAATGGCCAGATGTTGATGTTATTTGCAAAATGAAATTCACATTTCTTTTGGTAGCTCAAAAGAAATCTACAGAATTAACATGCCTATATATAATCAAATTAATGCAAATATATTTAATAAATATGTTCAATACTACTTTATTCTTTGTTTCAGTATCATATGAGAGCTAACTTTTGTGTTTATCTTGGGATATACATGTGTTTCTAAAATCCTTTTTAGATAATTTATAAACATAATTATACTAATATCTTTAATGAACATTATTGCATCAAAATTATCTTCCATCTCTTATTTTATCTCTTGAATATCATATACAATTTTTAATATTAAATATATTTTACTCTTTTATTATATCATGAGGAACTTTAAACTTGTAGTCAGCACAAGATTTACCCACTGAATCCGCTTTTTTTATTTTTTTATTTATTTCTGTAATTGTATGAATGTACTGTCCCTGCAATGCAAGTTTTGTGCACGCCGTTGTTCGTTCCATGCCGTTGGAGGTCAGAAGAGCGTGTTGGTTTCCCCTGGATCAGTTTTTAAGTGAGTCCTTTGTTTCTATGGTTGTATTATTATTTATCAAATTAAGCTCTCTAATTTCATTATCTATCTCAGATGACATATTTCACACGACGTTCGATTGAATTCTGCAGGAATCTAATAAAGCAGTTTTCCAAGCTCACACAAGTTCTTAGAGGTATTTTTCAGGCCAAATAAAGCATTTTGTAAGGGCGTATGTGTTGGAGTTGTTTTTCTTTTACAAAAGAAAAAAACAACCATTCAATTAAATTTCACAATAATATAATTCCTAGTACATGTGGTTTATAAATATATACTACCTAGTGCTTAAATATTTTAAAAGGATGTAAGGCAATTTGTGAAACACCATCTCACAGGTAACCTGATTGATATGCAAATTGCAGAATTCAACAGCTATACAGAAATATTAGCTTGAAATACCACCTCAATTCTTCCTTTAGAAGAATAAAAAGCCATCTTTTATATACATGTTTGAGTAAAAAAAACCTACATTTATTTTACCCAATGGCTTATGTCACTCAAGAAGGAAAATGAACAGGCTAACAATAAGAATAAACTTCTGTATTAGAATATTGATCCCAAATTGTTCTTAGGAATATTTTACATTTTGCTAGTTTCAGAAATAAATGATATAGGCTAATTCTTATCTGTATAGTGTTTATGCTGTCTCATAGAAGTTTCTTACAGTGTCAGAATTCCTGATACACATGAGAATTTCTGTTGGCAGATATCATAATGGCAGTCAGATGCAGACATGCTTCAAAGTCCCTCTAGACACAGTACTGTGCAGCGAGTCTCGCTACTGGCACTTCAGTGTTGCTGCCAGGTGGCATCTAATGTCTTATCACTGAAACTGGTGCTACTGAGTGACATGACTCTGGGCAGATAGCTACATTTATTGGTCTCCAAGGATTGTGAAGAAGACAATGATAGAAATTGACAAAAGCAATATAATTTACTATGTAATAATTGTCATTTAGTAAATCTATTGAAATGATATTAAGATGATATACCTTTTTAAATCTTTAAATTTTAATTTAAAATTGAAAATGTTATTTAGTATTTCTCTTTTAGTTTAACATTATATTGTGGAACACATATCATAAAAATTACTGCGCTACCGCAATTTGACTTTTTTACTGTTTATAATTTATATATATATATATATATATCATGATTATGTATCAAATCAAATCTAGACCCATGTCCCCCTCCCTACCCCTCCACCCACCAAAGGACTCTTGCATTCTGCCAAACATGTTATTATTTTTCATCTTTTTCTCAGTCTTTCTCAAAATTCTCGATATAGAAGTTGACTGTTTCGAGCAGAAGTTCACCATTTCAGTCAGTTCTTTGACGCAGTCTTTTCTGTTGTTGTCGTCGTTGTTGTTGTTCTTTCCAATATGGGCCACTCTCAGCTACTTGGAGCAAAGCTCAAGGAGCCCTGCACAAGAAATGCTTACTACTATGTAATCGACTTTTAAATGTATAATTCAGTTATGTTAAATATACTCACATCTTTCTGCAACCAAACTTCTGCAGCTAGGCAGAAGTTGCTATGAAAATGAGTTTGCATCTCATTGCTATGAAAATGAGTTTGCATCTCTTTGAGACCCTGCTTTCAATTATTTTGTATACATTTACCCAGATGTGGAACTGACAAATCATATGATCATAATAATTCAATTTTAATTTTTTTTTTTTTTATCTTTTTGAGACCGGGTCTCCCTGTAGCTCCAGCTGGCCTGGAACTCACTCTGTAGACCAGGCTGCCTTGAACTCACAGATCCACCTGCCTCTGCCTCTGGAGTACTAGGATTAAAGGCATTTGCCACCATGCCTGACTCGATTTTTTATTTTAAAAGGAACCTCCTTATTATCTTCTCTATTGACTGCACAGTTCTGTAGTTTCGTCAATAATACGTACAGTTCCAATTTCTTCTCATCTTCACCAGCGCATGAAATGTTTAAGTCTGTTTATAGTATCGATTTGATATTTTTGGTTTATTTTTTATATGAATCATCCAAAGGACATGCTATCTAATTAGAATTTTGATGATTTGCATTTTGAATGCAGATAGACTATTTGCATATCCGGTTTGGATAAACATCCACTGAGAGTTTCCCCTTGCTTTATTTAGTTTACTTATTTTAATATTGTAAAGTTGTAGGACAGTTTTGTATAGTCTTGATATTAACCCTGATAACAGGTTAAAAACTGATAAGGTTAGAAAACTTGCAGAATGTCTTCTATTCCATAAGGCATCTTTCTATGTGTTTAAGATGTTTTCTTTCACGGAAGTTTTTTTTTTTTTTTTGGTGTTTTCTTTTTTTTCTTAATTAATTTATTTTTTTAAGGGATTCTACAATACAATGACACAGTTGTTTGCAGATAGCATTGACGTCACTCATTATGTCATACAATCAGGTAATTGGTGCTTTTTGCAAGTATCTATGTCCAAATTTTGAACAACCCAAGGTTCCCATAGACCAGTTGGAGAAGCTTGTATGCACAGACATGTTGATCAATTAGGCATCCAGACTATATTCCTGTAGTCTCATGATTCACCCCTATCTCTCCACAGCCCTTACAATCTACCACGCCTCCTCTTCCGCAGTTTGTTCCCTGGGCTTTGGAAAAGGGGCACAAGTGGGTGAGAAGAAAACAGTCTAATTTCTTTGGAGTTGTCATTTTGGACTCCAGTCTGTTCAGGTTGTTTCCTTTCATGGATTGACAGCTTTCCCAGTGATACCCTTTTTAGTCATATTAACAAAGCACAAGCTATTGGATGTACAGGCATTTAAGCAGTACCACTTATTA
>VZQC01005766.1:3886948-4073753 GCA_009823505.1 Rhizomys pruinosus | reverse complement strand
ATATATAATTCTTTTTTTTTTTTTTTTTTTTTTGCACAAGAATCCTTCATATAAAACCAATTTGCAAGCAGTTGTGCCCAGCCCACACAGCCCAAGCCTCCAACTATCCAGCTGGAGGAGCTTGAATGTTCAATCAAGTTGATCAAATAAGTGTCCAGACTATATTATCATAGTTTTACCATTCACCACTATGGCAGCCCCTACAATATACCACTCCCACTCTTCCACAGATTGTTCCTTAGGCTTAGAGATGGGGCACAGGTGGACAAGAAGCACAACAGTCTACTTTTGATATTACTGCAGTGAAACTTCCACTTTTACTTTTGTGGCCTGTGTTTTTGGCGAGTGTCAATCAATATTAAATCTAATATCATGGTGCCTTTTCCCTGTTTTCTTCTCATAGTTCATAATTTTATGCTTTATGTTTAGGTCTTTAATTAAATTTAGTTAATTTTTATATGGTACAAATAAGATTCCAACTTCATTTTTTGGCATATAATAACAATTTTTCCCAAAATCATTTGTTGAAAAGATTATCCTTCTCCCCACCAAATAGTCTGGGTTTTGCAGAATCATTTGACAAAAAAGAGTGACAAAGATATTTTTAAATTTTTTATTTATTTTTTTTAATTTTATTTATTTTCGTATGTGTATGAATGTTACTGTCTGCATGCGGGTTTGTGCACCGTGTCGTGCAATGCTGCGGAGGTCAGAAGAGGGCGTCGAATTCCCCTGGAACTGGAGTTAAAGACGGTTTTCAAGCACCTTGTGGGTGCTAGGGATCAAACCCGGGTCCTCTGCAAGAGCAGTCAGCGCTCTTAACCGCTAGGCCATCTCTCCAGCCCCTATTGATTATGTGTATGAGTGTACTGTCTGCATGTAGGTTGGTGCACCAGTGTACTGCAATGCCCTGGAGGTCAGAAGAGGGTGTTGGATTCCCCTGGAACTGAAGTTAAAGACGATTCTTAGACGCCATATGGTGCTGGGAATTGAACCTGGGTCCTCTGCAAGAGTAGTCCGTGCTCTTAACCCTGGAGCCATCTCTCTAGCCCTGACAAAGGTTTTTTTCCTATGAACTTTGATTCATTCTCACTAATCTATATATCTGTCTTTATGCCAGTACCATAATGTTTTGATTACTGTAGCTTTGAAACAATTTTGAAATAAAGAAGTAGCAGACCACCAAGTTTGTGCTCTTTCAAATATTATTTTTGGATATTCTAGGAACCCTGAAATTTTATATGCAGATTACGGTGGATTCATTATAAGGTTTCTATTTGAGGGATAAATTTCAACATTAAAAAGCAAAAGGCATTGGCTTTCTGTCTAAACTAAGAAATTAGTTGCTTTATTACACTCCACACTATAAGCATATAGAATTATTTTGTATCAGTTTTAAATAAAATTTTAAAACCTAAAAGACGTGCATCTGAATTTTGCTATGAAAAATTTCAAACACAATATTGAACTAGTAGGAAGATTTGTTCTCTTCCATTTGTCTCTGACATGTGTTTTCAGTTCTCTCAGAGGTGTATAATATAATTCACTAATGTAAGTAAACTAATTCACTAATGTAAGTAAACTTTAGTTGCATCTTTTCTACCATTTTAAATGTACTGGAAGAAATGGAGATACCCTAGGGTATTGACATTTCAAAGAAATGTATTTGCTGGGGCTGGAGAGATGGCCTAGCGGTTAAGAGCACTGACTGCTCTTGCAGAAGACCCGGGTTCGATCCCCAGCACCCACATAGCAGTTGAGAACCGTCTGTAACTCCAATTCCAGGAGAACTCCAGTTCCAGGGGAATCATACACCCTCTTCTGACCTCCGCGGCATTGCACAACACAGGTGCACAAACCTACATATTCATACACATAAATAAATAAATAAAATAAAATAAATAAAATAAAGAAATCTATTTGCTTTGGAAGAAGTATATGAAAAGAGTGCAATTTTATAATAAAGAAATCTAGAACAAAGAAATAAATGCCTTTGATTAAAGAACCTTAATCCCAAAATGAGCAGATGGTTCATTTGGTAAAGTGCATGCACAAAAGCATCATGTCCAGAGTTCAGATCTCCAATACACACATTAAGCCAAACACTGTTGCATGTGTGCTTCTGTGATCCCAGGGCTACTGCAGTGAGAAGGAAGGTAGGGGCAGAAGAATCCTCAGAAGCTCAGAGGCCAGATAGCCTGGCAGAAGCAATGGGGAACAGCAAGAAACCTTGCCTCAAACAAGATGGAGGGTGAGGACTGGCAGCCAAGGTTGTCCTCTGACTTCCATAGGCACACTGTGACATATAGAAACACATACATGCCCCACAAACATGCACACAGGGAGCACAAACAGAGAGTGGGGGAAGATTAAATGAATCTAAATCCAAACTTTCCAGATGAAGGATACAATTAAAATCCCTGTGCTTGTCATTAGGATGAACACAGCTTTGTTTCCAAATGTCAGAACAGGCTCCCATTGTGCTCTGCCAGGCACTTTAGCATTGTTTTGTGCATTATTTATGGTCAGAACCTACTTTGTTTCACCTGTGTGATTAATTCAGATGTTAAAACTGAAAGGTCTGATAGATCATAGCAATTTATCACTATGTTTAGGTACCACATATCACACTAAAATGAGCTGAAAGAATCATATATATTCATTGTCTCCAGAAGCGTTCTCATTTCAATGCTAAAATATGCATTCTAATATTATATATATATTAATCATAAAAAGTTGGGATGGACAATACAAGGGCCAAGAATGAACTCAGGTTCTTTACCTGCCAGCCACATTAAATCTTTTAATTTCATTATTTTATCTTCACACAAAGGCATATATAGTCTGTGCTTAGAGCTGAAATTGCCAAATATGTCTGTTTCTTTATGGACACTAAACATAAGAATTGTAAGGAGAGAATGGCACAGTGCCTGTCTGTAGTCCCAGCATTTGGTAGGTATAGTCAGCAGAATCATAAGTTCAAGGCCATGCTCAGTGATGTGAAGCCTTGTGTTCTACTTTCTCTTTAATTGCTGTGACAAATACTCTCTGATCAATACCAACTTGGGAGGAAAGGGTTTATTCATCTTGTATTTCCTGAGTCACAGTTTATCACTTAGGGAGCCCAAGTAGGAACCCAGGGAAGAAACCTGGTAGAGGAGCTGAAGCACAGGGCATGGAGGAACTCTGCTTACTGGCTTGCTCCTCTGGCCCATGGTCAGTCTGCTTTCTTTTTTATTGGTATTTTGTGTATTTCATACATCATTTTTTCAATTCAGTTCAGGCATATTCTGCTTTACCTTCCCCTCACCCCACCTCACCCCATCCCAGATCATGAATTCTGCCATAAATGTCCTGCATCTTTCTCTCAGTCTTTTTTCTTATGCTTAGGAATTCACATTTTACTCCATTAATTTTATATTACTCTAAAATATGGATACATACTCTCCACCTATATACAGTAATTACAGAGTCTGAAAGTAATTGGTGAGTGGATTCTAGAGCCCATTGACAGATTCACATTATGATAATATAGTTGCTTTTTCAGATGAACAGAAATATAACCATAATGTCATTCAGCTTGCCATTCGTCTAGGGGATTTGGTGTTAGCATCCACAAATGAGGGAAACCATGCTCCATTTGTCTTTCTGGGACTGTGTTACTTCACTCAGCATAATGGCTTCTAGCTCCATCCATTTACCTGCAAAGTTCATAATGCCATCTTTCTTTACCACTGAATAATACTCCATTGTGTAGATGTACCACATTTTTGTCATCCTCTCATCTGTTGAGGGGCACTTGGGTTGATTCCAGCTCTTCACTATTGTGAAGAGAGCTGCAATGAACATGGATGTGCATGTATCTTTGCTGTAGGATGAGTCTTTGGGGTATATACCCAGGAATGGTATGACTGGGCCAGGCGGTAGGCTCATTTTGAGTCTTTTAAGTGTTCTCCACACTGCTTTCCATAGTGGTTGTACAAGTTTACATTCCCACTAACAGTGGATGAGTGTTCCCCTTACCCCACAACCTCTCCAGCATCTGTTGTCTTTTGATTTAGCTAGCCATACTGGAGTGAGATGATATCTGAGAGTGGTTTTAATTTGCTTTTCCTTAATAATTAATGATGTTGAACACTTTTTAAGATGTTTCTTGGCCATCTTTAATTCCTCACTGGTGAAGACTCTGTTCACCTCTTTACTCCATCTTTTGAATAGGTCATTTATCTTCTTCTTTGTTTTTTGAGTAATGTATAAATTCTTGATGTTAATGCTCTGTCAGATGTATCACTAGTAAAGATTTCTTCCAACTCTGTGGGTTTCTCTTCACCTCCTTGATTATTTCTTTCACTGTATGGAACCTTTGAGTTTTATGTGGTCCCATTTGTCCACTGTTGACCTTACTTCCCATGCAGCTGCTGTCTGATTTACAAAGTCTTTTCCTACACCTAGGTCTTGAAAGTTGTTTCCAACTTTTTTTTCTATCACCTTCATGGTTTCAGGCTTCACGTTGAGATCTTTGATCCACTTGGAGTTGATTTTTGTACAGGGTGAGAGGTAGGGGTTTAATTTTGTTCTTCTACAAATTATGATCCAATTTTGCCAGCACCATTTGCTGAAGATGCTATCCTTCCTCCACTGAGGGTTTCTTTGTCCCTTTGTCAAATATGAGGTGGCTGAAATTGTATGAGTTCAAGTTTGGATCTTCAATTTTGTTCCATTGGTCAAAAAGTCTGTTTTTGTGCCAGTATCAGGCTGTCTTTATTACTATGACCCTGTAATACAGTTTGAAGTCTATATTGATCCCCCGCCCCTGTATTGCATTTTTCACTCAGGGTTGTTTTAGCTATTTGGGATCTTTTGTTTTTCCATGTGAATTTAATGATTTTTTTTCCAAGTCTGTGAAGAAGCTCATAGGGATTTTGATTGGGATTGCATTGCATCTGTATATCAATTTGGGTAAAATGGACATTTTTACTATATTAATTTTCCCTATCCATGGGCATGGGATGTCTTTCCATCTTTTGATGTCATTTTCAATCTCCTTCTTCAGGGGTTTAAAATTTTTGTTTTAGAGGTCTTTGGTATCTTTGGTTAGGTTTGTTCCCAGGTATCTTATTATTTTTGAGGCTAATATAGTGGGAAGTTCTTATTTTATTCCTTCTCCACATGTTTATTGTTGGTGTAAAGAAAGGCTACTGGTTTTTCTAGGTTAATTTTGTAGCCCGACACTTTACTAAAACTCTTAATCATTTCTAGAAGTTTTCTGGTGGTTTTTAGCATCCCTTAGGTAAACTATCATATCATCTGCAAAAAGGGATAGCTTAACTTCTTCTTTTCTGATTAGTACTCCTTTAATTTCCTTCTCTTGTCTTATTGCCCTAGCAAGTGTTTCAAGCACTATGTTGAAGAGGAGTGGTGATAGGGGGCCGCCTTGCCAGGTTCTCACCTTTAAGGGAAACGGTTCTAACTTTTCTCCATTTAAGATGATGTTGGCAGTGGGTTTGTTATATATGGCTTTGATCATGTGGAGGAGTGTTCCTTTCAGTCCTATTCCCTCTAGGACTTTAAACATGAAGGGATGCTGGATTTTGTCAAAGGCTTTTTCTGCATCAATTGAGATGATCATGTGGTTTTTGTCTTTCAGTCCATTTATGTGTTTTATGATATTTATTGAGTTATATATGTTGAACCATCCCTGCATCTCTGGTATGAATCCAACTTGATCATGATGGATGATCTTTTTGATGTGGGTCTGTATGTGATTTGCAAGTATTTTATTGAGAATTTTTGCATCTATGTTCATTAGTGAGATGGGTCTATAGCTTTCTTTTTTCTTGCATCTTTGCCTGGTTTGGGTATTAGAGTGATGCTGGCTTCATAAAAGGACTTTGGGAGAATTATTTCTGTGTCCTTCTAAACAGTTTGAGGAGCAGTGGTTGTAGGACCTTTTTAAATGTTTTAGAGAATTCTGCCCTGAAACCATCTGAACTGGGGCTTTTTTTAGTTGGGAGGTTTTTAATTACATCTTCAATTTCCTCAAATATTATGTGTCTGTTTAAACTGTCAGTCTCTTCTTGGTTAAACTTTGTTGGTTCCCAGGATTTCAGATATTCAACCATTTCTCTTAGGTTTTCAAATTTAGTGGAGTACAGATTTTTGAAGTATCCCTGTATGATTGTCTGGATCTTTTCTTTGTTTGTGATGTTTCCTTTTCATTAATCCTAGCACTCGGGAGGCAGAGGCAGGCAGATCTCTGTGAGTTCAAGCCCAGCCTGGTCTACAGAACATCAGCCTGCTTTCTTACACAATATACAACAACCTGCCCAGTGGTGGTACTGCCCACATTGGGTATGTCAAGCCAGGTGTGTCAAGTTGACACTAAAGCTATCCAGAACACCTGGATTCCAAAAAATAATTATTGAATCATAAAGAGGAGCAAGAGGAGCTGGAATTGAGACAAGACAAAAGAATGACGGCCAGAGCTGGCTCAGTAAGCAATGTGCCTTCCAATCAAACCTGAGGTCCAAGTTCAGAGCCCCAGAACCCTTACAAAAGCTGGACATTACTCTGTGCACCTGTAATTTCAGCACCCAGGGAGTAGAGGCAGGTGTTCCCAAGGGTTCTGTGGCCAGTCACTCTACCCATTTATTGAGCTCTAAGTTCAATGGAAAACTATCAGAAAACAAGGTAGAGAGCAATAGAAGACACTGGATATTCACTTCAGGCCTCCACATGCATGTGTGCTGAAACAAGACACACACACACACACACACACACACACACACACACACTATAAAAATACAGACATCTTCTTTTGTAAGGATATAGAATTATATAGTCTAAAATAATACATAGAACATAAATACCTCCTACCTAGCCTTATATAAGGAACAAAGAATGCATGATAAAGAAAACTAAGTTTCTTCTCAGTCTGTGACCTTTAGCATTAAAGTTAAAATAAGTACTACCAGTTTTGACAGTTTTCTAAAATTCAGTCTCCTGAGGCCCCCCGAGAACCTAAGACATTGGCTCAAAATAGAAACAGTGCTTGGAACTGAAGAATAGGACAGGCGTCCTCTTCAAAGAGAACAGTTTCTGCTTGACACCCCAAGAGGCAAAAGTCTATGAAATCAATGAGAACCAATAAGTGTTCCAAGAAATCACCAGAATTTTAAGAGATTATGCAAGACAGAAATAGTAAACAAGTTGCTGTCCTTATTAGCCTTCCTACAGGTAGGGCCAAGCCAATGATCATACTGGATTCCCCAAATGACTTGAGTTGATCTTCTTAAGCTCTCCTAATCCTTGACCCTCAAAGTATTGGTCCCTCCCACCGGGTTGAGTTTTCCCTCCCACCAGGTTGATATTTCTCTTTTCCAGCTGTATTTCAAGGATGAAGGAAGTTAACCCTTGTTTGTTCAAATGTCCTTTCAGCCTCTATAGACTATTGTGACTGAGGAAGTGGGAAGAAAGAAAGAGAGAGGAGAGAGGGAGGGAGAGAGAGAGAGAGAGAGAGAGAGAGAGAGAGAGAGGTGAGAGAGAGAGAGGGAGAAAGAGAGAGGGAGAGAGAGAGGGAGAGAGAGAGGAGAAAGAGAGAGGGAGAGAGGGAGAGAGAGAGGGAGAGAGAGAGAGAGAGATCATGGACTTTGAGGAATAATGAGAATAACATTTTTGAGAAAACTTTTTTTCTATATTTGTGCCCTAATTCCTTTCATGTGTGTTTATTTTTGTCCTTTTGTGAAGAATGCAAGTAGCATGTGTTGTAGATAGACCCCAGTGGAGAAAGTTTGTGGTCACCAAGGCTCTGCCCCTTTCATCTAGAATAGTGGAAGGTGAGGCCCCATCAGAGTTTCTTTTCTAGCCACCAGTAGGCATTTCATCAATCAATAGCTGCCATTCTTTTCTAGCTGGGGTGTCTCTGTGGTGAGACCAGGCACCTCTCCTACCAAGGAAGGCACTACTTACAAACTGTCAATAGTGGTGCTGGGCAGGGGCTTACCTGAATGCTCAAACTGAAGAAATCCAGTCTCACACATAGCCACTAAGCACATCCAAATGGATTCTCTTCCATTCCAGACACCTGTCACACTCCTCTCCCCTTACAGAAGACTCTAGGCTCCCAGGATGCCGTCCTTGGACTCTAGGTCTCTACATTCCAGTGGACACTGATCTTGTTCCTTCATCTTCTACTCTTTCAATTACATTGGCAGCCTCAAGTTATTTTTTTTCTATAACGGTTGTTGATATTACGATTTGAGATGAAAGCCCTCCTTTGGATTGGTGTACAACTCACCTGCTTCCTTTGAGAAGTTTCTAGAATAACTGAACTACTGCTATCATTGCCCTTCTATGGGGGGGGCAGGGGCAATGATAGCAGTAATTCAGTTATTCTAGAAACTTCTATTTGAAAAGCAAAGCATCAAAAGACCAAGTGCTCTACATGAAGCGAATCAAATGATTGATGACATGAGATATCAAATGAATAGATGACTAAATGAATTACTTCTTTGAAATGGCAGAGACATTGAGAGGTCTCTATTTCCTAGCACTCAGCCCACTCATTTCCTGCTATGCATAATTAAAATCTCTGCCTCTCTCGGCACCTGTCAGTCATGAAGAACATTGTGACTTAGCACCCAAGTGAGGATAAAAATAGCACAGCGCTGTTTTGGTCATGCAGCATTTTAGCGTGGTATTATGGAGATTCAATTATCATGACTCAGCACTTCCTGAGCATATCAGCTCCATTTTAAGACAAGACACTGAGGCCAACAAAGGGAAAGGAGTTTCCCTAAGTAAGCACAGCTAATGGGTGTGAGAGTGAGATTAGAATATGGATCCATAACTTGTTGGGCCTATCTTTTCTCTAGGAAAGATATTTAATCTTCAGGATTTCCCAAGTGGCTTTCCTTCAGAATCAGACTGGATTTGTGTCTATTGCATAACAGAGGTGCATCAAATGACTGAATCTCACGGAAACTCAGACATACACACTTGTTCTGCTATGAACACGATGATCCCTTGTGGTCCTCTGTGCTCCCATCCTAAAAGCATCGTTACTAGATCAGCCACCTCAAAGAATGGAGCAATTAACTGTAGCATCTAACAGCAAGCAAGACTTCAAATCTCCCTGGGAGATACCGTCCGTCACATTACTGAAGTCTGCTGGAAACGTGACACAAATGACAAGTAGGGATTTTATAGCTCCATTCTCCTCTGCTGACATCACAAATGTAAAATCTCCTTTCCCCCATAAGCTTATCTACTTTATCTATGCTGTTGTGGCTATATATTTAGTATCATTCTGGCAGTAGTAAAAATTCTGGTAGAACTCAGTGGGGCCTGTTAGCTTTGCATAGGAGAGCACACTCTAGGAAGGAGGGACCGGCCACTCCTAATATCCCTGGCCTTATCCTCTGTGTGCCTTCTTCAGCACACATTTATCTTAAAGTCCAAGGTCATTATCTGGCCATAAATGGGTCATGAATTTCATGGTCAAGGAAAGAAGATGGTAAATGGGCCTCCCACAAAGCAGAAGGGATGTGGACTGAAAATTTGTTATTTTGTATGCTAAATATTGTGAAAAATGTGAAGTGGGAAATAAATATTATAGAATGAAATCAGAAAGCAGTAAGACACAGCTTACTGAGAATTCAATTGTCCAAGAGAAGTATGTCAACTTATAAGTCCTCCATAATTATAGAAACTGATAGAGAAACAGTAACTATGAGTAAGAGGTAGGATAAACAAAAGCAAAAGCAAAACAAGCAAAAATAAATGAGCGAGAGGGGGGAGGAAGGAAGAAAAGAAGGAAGGAAGGAAGGAAGGAAGGAAGGAAGGAAGGAAGGAAGGAAGGAAGAAAAGAAGGAAGGAAGGAAGGAAGGAAGGAAGGAAGGAAGGAAGGAAGGAAGGAAGAAAAGGACAGAAGGAAGAAGGAGGCAAGGAAGGAAGGAAGAAGGAAGAAGGAAGGAAGGAAGGAAGAGAAGCAAGAAAAAGAAGGAAGAAGGAAGGAAGGAAGGAAGAAGGAAGGAAAGAAAAGAAGGAAGAAGAAGAGGAAGAAGGCAAGGACAGCAAGGAAGGAAGGAAGGAAGAAGGACAAGAAGAAGGAAGGGAAGGAAGGCAAGGAAGGAAGGAAGGAAGGGAAGGAACGAAGAAGGGAGAGAGGGAAGAAAAAAAAAAAAAAAAAAAAAAAAAAAAGATAGGAAGGAAGGAAGAAGGAGGAAGAAGAGAAAGAAGAAGAAGGAAAGAAGGAAGGAAGGAAGAAAAGAAGAATAAGACAGGAGAAGAAGCGAAGGAAGGAAGGAGGAATCGTAAGGAACGAAAAGAAGGCAAGAACTGAACGAAGGAAAGGAAGGAAGGAAGAAGGAAGGAAGAAGGAAAGGAAGGAAGAAAAGAAGGAAGAAGAAGGAAGAAGAAGGAAGGAAGAAAAGAAGGAAGAGGATGGAAGGAAGGAGGAAGGAAGAAGGAAGAAAAGAAGGGAAGAAAGGAAGGAAGGAAGGAAAAAGGAAGTCGAAGGAAGGAAGGAAGAAGAAGGAAGGAAGAAAAAGAAGAAGGAAGAAGGAAGGAAGAAAGAAGGAAGGAAGGAAGGAACACGGAAGGAAAGGAAGAAAAAAGAAGGGAAGAAAAGGAAGGAAGGAAGGAAGGAAGGAAGGAAGGAAGAAAAGAAGGAAGGAAGGAAGGAAGGAAGGAAGGAAGGAAGGAAGGAAGGAAGGAAGAAGGAAGGAAGGAAGGAAGGAAGGAAGAAGGAAGGAAGGAAGGAAGGAAGGAAGGAAGAAGGAAAGAAAGAAAGAAAAAAGAAAGAAAGAAAGAATGAAAGAAAGAAAGAAAGAAAGAAAGAAAGAAAGAAAGAAAGAAAGAAAGAAAGAAAGAAAGAAAGGAAGGGAGATGGTTCTCTTCCTTATTCTTCTTCCCTGTCCCAAAGTCTATTTATTGAAGCTAGAGTATTCAGCTCCCCCTCACTCACCTCCTCCAGGAAGGCTCCCTGATCCTTCAGGTTTTCATTCTCCAAAGTCTGTCTTTATGCTATGCAGTTGGTAAAGTGAAGGTACATGGCAGGAGCTCAGCAATTACATCTAAATTAATGAGTGTATCGGTCTTCTCTCTGTGTTCTGATGATATTCACCTCATAAAAAAGCAGACCTTCATATTTTGGCTCTGAATCATGTCCTTTCCTCCTCTCCTATCAACTTCTGAAAAAGAGAGTAACATTATCTACTCATTTTGTTAGCTTGACATTTATTACATCATTTTCAAAAAGATCCCAAGTTCTTTAGCTGTTTCTCAGACAGAATGGTGATAAATTACATCTAATGTAATTCAAATTCAGACATTCTATTATATAAGGAAAACAAACTGTTAAAAATCATGGTGCTTGAAAACTATGTAATCTAGTTGAGAAAAAAATGAATGCTGATTAAACGATTAGAGATTTTATACAATCCAACACATTGAATTTTAATTAGGCACGAGGTAATTTGGTAATTCTGTACCCTAACATATTTAAACAAAGTCAATGGGAAACAATGTTCAAGAAGGTAATTATTTTAAGTAAATTGGACACAGTATGTGTTCCTGGAAGGAGATTTTTGATATGGACTCTTTATGTTCCATTTACCGCATACCACCCCTAATTTCTAGTCTGATTAAAAACTCCAAATACACTTCTAATTTTAAATTAGCTTTGAAGTCAAGAAGAATTTTTCATTCCTGCAAAGGTCACATGGAAACCACCCTCAAAAACAAGAAGAGAGAATTGCTGCTGGTAGCTAATAGCAGCTCATTGTTTTGGCTCTGAAAGTGGACCCAGAGTTTAGCAAAAGAGGCTGTAAGACTTTGAACCATTAGCAATTCATGATGCTCCCAGGTGTTCAACTTGCTGAATTAGTGTATTGCTATCTACCATGACAGATATGCTGCAAAGCCAAGACCCCCAGAATAGTAAACATTCTCAAGAAACTTGGAGTGCCAAAATCCCAAGAAAGACATGATGCACTTAATTAAAAAGGAATTATTACAGACAATAAGCCAACAATTTGATTGCTGTTGTCCTCACAAGACACTTCCCAGAAGTGAGACACTGACCTTGGCACTCAAACCCAAATTTACAGCTGGCCTCTCCACATAGAGTGGTGTTCTTTCATAAATAACTCAAATACATGGGATATCTATAGACATGTAACTTGTCAAGATGAAGGACAGAGACAGCATCATGGGCATACGGCCTGAGCACAAGCCCACATAAGATAGGAAAGATGGTAGTAAGGCTGGGAGATTAAGAACAAAGTCTATTGACATGTATGTATGAATATATCAAAATGAAACCTATTAGTTTGTATGCTAACTGAAAATTTTCATTAAAAAAGGAAAATCTGGCCTGCGGGTATAGCTCAATGCTAGAGCTTTTCTCTATCATATCCAGGGCCCTGGATTTGATCCCTAACACCATCCTAAACCAAACTAACCACAAAAGGGAATATCTCAGTGCTAGCACCTTGCAGACCTTGCTAAGTATTGAACAAGAGTTGAGTTGAGGCCCACAAATTATATTTGTATTTTTATATATATTATTTATAAATTATATTGATTTTTGTCAAAAAACCACACCCCATTCTGTCTTATTAGTAAGTATTAAAGATCATACTAATGAATAATTCTGATATCAGAGAACAGTGTTGAACTTAGAAAGGAAATTGATGACAGCTGGGATCAGGACCCATTGCCTAAGATTTTCATAAGATATCATCTTGTTCTTAGAAACTGCATTCTCCCACTGAGAGGGTAGCATGCATTGGGTGGCTACCACTACAACCTGGATCTGGTTACTTTTGGCCATTGGAACTTGTTAGCAATTGGTTCATTATTATGCTCAGAAAATTCAAGATAAAACTGTGAAAGTAACAATATGTGTTTGAACCCACTCCTATTCCTGTGATGCTGTCGCATCACTGGCTCCAAATCCTTACTATAGTTCATCCTTTTGAACCAGTGATCCAATGTTATC
Organism: Rhizomys pruinosus; assembly: GCA_009823505.1. Classification (NCBI taxonomy): domain Eukaryota; kingdom Metazoa; phylum Chordata; class Mammalia; order Rodentia; family Spalacidae; genus Rhizomys; species Rhizomys pruinosus. The sequence goes on along the minus strand of VZQC01005766.1, from coordinate 4,060,750 downwards.
ATATTTAACTACCCATGTCAGTATGTTTTTGGTGAAGTGACTGATGAATTACTTCAATCCATACATTAAATGAGCTAATATAGCTAAACTTCATAAAATACTCCTAACACTCAGCATTTAATAAGTATTAGCTGTTTCTATTGTTATTCGCATTGTTGTGGTTATTAAAATGCTAATACTGGGCTGGAGAGATGGCCTAGCAGTTAAGAGCACTGACTGCTCTTGCATAGGACTGGGGTTTGATCCCCAGCACCCACATGGTGGCTGAGAACCATCTTTAACTCCAGTTCCAGGGGAATCCGATGCCCTCTTCTGACCTCCGCGGCATTGCACAACACAGGTGCACAAACCTACATGAAGACAATACATTCATACACGTACGAAAGTAAATAAAATTTTTTAAAAAGTGCACTGTTTCCTGCAGAGGACCTGAGTTTGAACCCCAGCCCCTACATGGAGGCTAACAATTGTCCAAAACTCCAGTTTCAGGGGATCTGACCACCCTCTTCTGACCTCCATGGGCATTGCATGTTGCACACACATGCATGCAAGCTACACACTCATAAAAAGAAAACTAAGTAAAATATATTTTAAAAAAGAATACTAATAAAGTGGATAGCACAATACCTGACCAATGAACGGTACTTAACTAAAGGTCAGTTTTCTTTTTTCTTTTTTTTTTTTTTTTATTTATTTCTGTATGTATACGAATGTACTGTCTGCATGCAAGTCTGTGCACCTGTGTCGTGCAATGCCGCGGAGGTCAGAAGAGGGTGTTGGATTCCCCTGGAACTGGAGTGCTCCTGGAATTGGAGTTTCAGATGGTTCTCGGCCGCCATGTGGGTGCTGGGGATCGAACCCGGGTCCTCTGCAAGAGCGGTCGGCGCTCTTAACCGCTAGGCCATCTCTCCAGCCCTAAAGGTCAGTTTTCATGAAGAATTACTCCTCTGCACAAAACATTAGCATTTTTTTACAATCACAAACTTTAAGAAGATGGTTGAAGAAAGACATGTTAGTGTTGGACATCTTAATGGTTCCATTAAAACGTTTTTCCTTCAGCACCCAAACTGTCTTCATCACTGTGATCGTTTCCACAGATACTTCTTCCACAGTCTTCAGTGCTAAGGTTCTATGAGGTATTAACTTGTCTTTCCTAAGAAGACACAGTACTGTGGGTGATTGTTCATTTGCCTAATTCTCTCCATGATAAAATCTTTGAGGATAGGAAACATGTCTGCCTTTGTACTCTATCTGGATGATTTTTGTACTCTATCAGATGATTCCTCTCAGATGCATCTCAGATGCTTTTCTAGAGACTTCCTGCTCCCTCATTAAGAATTTAAGGCTTTGCCTTCTCTCTTCAAATATGAATGAGCTTTTGTGAACTTCAACAATGGCTAATGGAAACTAATCCTAAGTGGCTTTTAAGGTTAAGTCATAAAAACTAGTATAGCTTCTACTTGACTCTTTCTCTGAGGCTATTTACACTGAAACTCAATTACCCTGGTTGGAAGAATACTAAGCTGCAAGAGGAAGAAATGAAGTCCAAGCTGAGCTCCCAGCCAACCAACAGCATAATCCAAGTGTGTGACTGACCCTAGGAAGCCATGATGCCAGTCCTGAAACAAGCCACCTCAGCTAGAGAACAGAGAGTCTGCTACCCTGACCCCAATCCATACTGCAGACTCAGAAAAACATACATAGTGCTTCTGCTTTAAGCAGCTAAATTTTGTCTTTTTCCTATGAGACAATAGATAATCAAAAGCACTTTATTCATAGTGTTTATCAAGTTCTTACTACCCAACATAAGCCACATGCAAATAGGAGGACAATGGAAGGAAGGAGGATAATGGAGGGAAGAAAAGCAAGAGGAAAGAAAATAAGACAGGAAATGAGGGAGGGAAGGAAAGTTGGGGAAAATGGAAGGGAGAAGAAGGGTTTAGGGGGACAATTAGCAAATGTTTGTGTAGATTTGGAAACTCCAAATTACTGATTCTAAAGTGAGGCTTGTTGGTAACAATCGAACTAAGCTAATAAGCATGTTCTTTTAAACAATATTTTATTATTTTTATTTTATGTGTATGAGTACATTACCAGCATGTTTTTAAGTGTACCCATGTCAAGCGATGCCCACAGAAGTCAGAAGAAGGCCTCAGATCCCCTGGAACTAGAGCTATAGATGGTTATTAGCTGCCATGTTGGTGCTGGGAATCAAGCCTGGGTCCTCTGCAAGAGCAGTCAGTGCTCTTAACTGCTGAGCCTTCTCTCCACCCCCACACATGTTCTTTGGGTACTTATATATGGAGGTTATTGTGAACATACATGCCTCGTTCAATTCTTTTCCCAGCACATTTAGGCTTATCTTTGCTTCTAAAGGACACTTAATTGCAGTGTGAGTTTCACAAGAATATCAACACATATTTACTTTTCTATTTAACAGGCTAAAACTTTTTTCCTCAAATTGAAATTCACCTCTATTTTCTTCTCTATTTATGTAAACATTTTGGTGCTTTTATTTTTCTTACTAAGAGGTTTCATTTTATAGGACATGTAATACAGAATATTAGGAAATAAGAAATGAACAATCACTAAGAGACTACATACACAAATGTGGACTGTGACATCAGGCAGTTGAATCAGAGAAATTCAGGGTTTTTTGTTTGTTTTGAGTTTTTTTGTTTTTTTTGCTTTTTTCAAAACAGGATCTCCCTGTAGCCCCAGCTGTCCTGGAACTCACTCTGTAGACCAGGCTGGCCTTGAACTCACAAAGATCTGCCTGCCTCTGCCTCCCACGTGCTGGGATTAAAGGCATGCGCCACCATGCCCAGCATGGCAGTCTTTTTCATTCTGGGAAGTGGGACTAGGTATTATCTGACTTTCTACTAAGAGCAGTGCCTTTGTAATGCAACCAAGGCAGGCTTATTCTTCAAAACAGTATTCCCTGGAAATTCAGTGTTCTCCTTATCTACTCATTCCATCATTCCAAAGGAAAATGATCAAGAAACTTGGCTACTAAACTCCTTTAAGATTAGCATATTCAGAGTGATCTTGGAGGACACCGGGACTACTATAACTTATTAGCGAGTCTCCAAATTCCACTGTCTCCATTATCAATACAAACCAAGTAATGTTTCTGTTTAAGACATATCAATGGTTTCCAACTGCACCTGAAGTAGAATCAAACAGAGCATGAGAAGACGTAGCCCTGTTCTATCATTCTTTTTTTTTTTTAATTTATGTGTATGAGTGTACTGTCTGCATGCAGGTCTGTGCACCCGTGTCGTGCAATGCCGCGGAAGTCAGAAGCGGGCGTCGGATTCCCCTGGAACTGGAGTTAAAGACGGTTCTTAGCCGCCATGAGGGTGCTGGGGATCCTCTGCAAGAGCAATCGGCGCTCTTAACCACTAGGCCATCTCTCCAGTCCCTACCATCATTCTTACAAGCAGCTGTAAATCTGTCAATTCCAGCTGGCCTGACATTCCACTTAGGCTTAAGCTGCATGTTCCCTATGATCCAAACACCCTTCCTCCTGCTTTTTCTGACACATCCTGGAGAGGCCCCCCTCAACCCTCGAACATACCAATGTACCTGTTAGCAAACTTCTTAGCAAGTACCATCATTTACAATGGCTTATTTTTGTTACTATTTGCTGTCTACCTCCCACACCCGAGAAGTAATGCAAGGTCTACAGTAGTACTCTGCACCCCTTATTCCTGGCGCCTAAGAACAGTACCATGTCAGGCAGGCAGGTAGTACGCTTGACTTAAAATGAATGAAAGGGTAGCCTGAGCTTTCTGTTCCAAAGGACTGGGCTAGGATTGTCTGCATCAAGGAATGAACAGTGTGAAAACCCTTCAGTTTCACCCCTACCCTGTGGCCGTCAATAAGGGTGCCTCGGGCTGGGGTTCAAGGAGTGGGGCAAGGCAGGAAGAAGAGCACAGGGAGCTCGCGACGGCCGGGAGAAAGGGCGGCCGGCTGCGCGGCTCCTCACTCCGAGGAATGGAAGGCGTGGCCGGCAACAGGGCCCGCGAGGCCGCCCGCCTCTCGCCGCGCAGTGCGNGTTACAGACGGTTCTTAGCCGCCATGTGGGTGCTGGGGATCGAACCCGGGTCCTCTGCAAGAGCGTCGGTGCTCTTAACCGCTAGGCTATCTCTCCAGCTGGGGATAGCGCAGCCGTTAAAGGCTGAGGCTAAGAACCGCAAAAAACATACAGACCATCTTAATCATCTTTATATCCCTCCCCCAGCTGTACCCTCTCATAACCCCCCCCCCCCGATTATGGGATAAATGCATGAAACCCCCCACATGTTTCATGCATTCTGTCACTGATATTAAGGCCTATCAGTGAAGTTAGTGTCCCCAGACATCCGTCTGTGCAAGTTCATCCACTGGGGTCTAGTCAGCCTATCTAGAGTCACTCTCTTAAAGAAGACCAGCTCTCTTCACCCAGTAGCAATCAGCTGCCAATAGTTCTTCTGCTAAGACTGATGTCTACAACTCATTTCCACAGTTCTGTGCTGGATTTTTGTCTGCTTGAGTTTGCATGGGTCTTGAGCATGCTGATGGCATTGCTGTAGATTCATGTGAGTAAAGTCCAAAGAGCCTATAAAACTCTGTTTCCATATGGTCATGCATCTACTCTTCCCCTGGCTTTTACAATTTTGTTCTGGTTATGATCATGTAACAGATCAGAAATTTAATCTGTAATAATGTACTTTTAGGAAAATAAGCAATAGAACTGCTTTTAATATAACAAATAAAGAATTTATAACAATTAAAGGATAAAGAACATCACAGCTTGCAACATATGTCACAAAATTCAACAAAGCACAAACAGATGAGAGGATGCATCAGTACAAAACACATAAGGGATTTGAATGCAAAAGATCATAATTCCTAACAGACAGTATTACATTCTCACTGCATATAGCAGTTTGGTTTCAACAAAGTGTGATCTCATATTTTATGGAGTGTTTCTCAATTTTGTGCTACTGGCTTTCAATTTTAGTACTTAATTTTATACATTTGCTTTCATTTTAAGTGTTATAATAACCCAAAACATGAATAATTTATACATTGTTGAATCCTCACACATTTTTAACTTTATAAGAATGATTTCAATCAACATTATAATTCCATAAGTTAATTATTTCTTAGGCAGAAACCAGAATATTATTTATGTTTGGAGAATTATTGTCCTATTATTATTACTTTTTTAGGAGTTCACATTTTTTCCATTTAATTTTATATTACTCTAAAATATGAATACATACCCTCCACACATGTACCACAATTACCAAGTCTGAAAATAAGTGATCAGTTAATTCTAGAGCCCATTAAGGGGTTCACATTATAACAGCATAGTTGCCTTCAGATAAAAAGAAATATAACATTAATTTGCTCAGCTTGCCTTTCAACTAGAGATTTGGTACTAGCATCCACAGATGAGGGATACCATTTGTCATTTGTTTTTCTGGGACTGTGGTACTTCACTTAGCATAATGGCTTCAAGTTCCATCCATTTACCTGCAAAGTTCATAATGTCATCTTTCTTTACCATGCGTAGAATTCCATTGTGTAGATGTACCACATTTTCTCTATCCACTCCTCAGTTGAGGGACACTTGGGTTGCTTCCAGCTCTCCACTATCACAAAGAGAGCTACAACAAATATAGATGTGCATGTATCTCTGCGATAAGATGAATCTTGTGGGTATATACCCAGGAGTGGTATGACTGGGTCAGGTGGTAGGCTCATTTTCAGTTTCTTTACTTTTTTTATCTCATCATTTTTAGTTCACATAAAATTGTATATATTTATAGGATGTACATCATATTTTGAAATACACATATATTGTGGAAAAGAAAGTCCAAATTGATTAGCATATTTATAACCTCACATGCTTACGATCTGTTAGTAGCAAACTCTTAAAATATACTCTCTCAGCATATTGTTAGTGATATTTACTATGTTCAATAGATCTATTTTTAGAGAAGCCTATTTTATTTATTTATTTTTATTTGTTTTTAAGTATCACAATGTTTATTGATAGATACACGTATATAACTTGATATGACTTGATAAATTAAGTAGACTTAATTTCAATACTATAATAAGGGAACAATTCAAATTCGAATTTGTTTCGCACCCACAAAAACCACTTCAAGGGCATTAACAATCTCTCAGAACTGATCAGTTTTGTGCAAGTAAACCATGTTTCTTTTTAAGAAGACTCGTGCACTTGCCCAGGCTCAAGGATATTGAAATCTAGCACACAAAGCCCATTACTAGAGGTAGCAATACACGCAATATACTATATGGCAACCTCCATCAATTACAGTTAAGAATTTTCTGTAACAACCAAATGGATAATCAAATATTGCAACTCAAGTATTGCTGAGCAAAGTGCATTTCTACAGTATTCAGTGTTGCTATTCAGTTTTCTACTTTTATGGAAGTTATTTTATGGAAGAGCATTTCTTTTCATTTAAATAACATGAAATTTTTTACTGATGATGCTTACAATTTCTTTTTTTTTAATTTTATTTATTTATTTTTTATGTGTATGAATGTACTGTCTGCATGTAGGTTTGTGCACCCATGTTGTGCAATGCTGCGGAGGTCAGAAGAGGGTGTCAGATTCCCCTGAAACTGGAGTTCTCTTGGAATTGGAGTTACAGACGGTTCTCAGCGGCCATGTGGGTGCTGGGGATTGAACCCGGGTCCTCTGCAAGAGCAGTTGGCGCTCTTAACCGCTAGGCTGTCTCTCCAGCCCCATGCTTACAATTTCTTATATTTCAAGATAGATAACTAGGGGAAGTAGTTAAAAATAAATATTGATGCAGTAGTCTCTGTGGCTATGCCACTTTGGACTAGCATACATTTAGGCTTCCTGATATGGAAATTGCACATATTTTATCTGTTCCAATACTTACAGACATTAAATTACCCTGCTCTTGCCAGACACTTGATGAATAAGTTTTAGCTCATAAAACAGGATTACTAACCTTATTCGTAAAAAAAAAAAATCTACTTGTTGCTTAGAAGTTGATGACTGCTTGGTCAACATGCAAAGAGTGTGTTCTCAAATACATTTAAATCTGTTTGTTTCATATTTAAGTGAATTAATATGGTTTCAATTATTTGCTTGTAGTTTTTCTCTTTGACTTTTGGGTTATTCTACCTATTAAATTATAACTTTTTTTCATTTTTCTCTGTCCTTTCAAATCAATGTAAACATTGCTCTGTGTCTTGTTAAATTAGAAATGAAATTAGAAATGAAACAGCAAGGTTGACCCACCACCAGCTTTTCCAAAACTACTGTTTTTCTGCTTTGTGTACATCTCATGACATGTCGCTGATGACCTGGTTCAAAACAGGAAGATCAGGGACAGCACAGAAGAGTTTGGCTACCTAATGTTAGGCAGTGCTAAGCATAAATTTAATGTGGAAGCTTTCTAAAATTTAGTAACAAAACTATTTTCTCTCATATACATAAAGTTATCACTCCTCAAAGTTATCAGTGACACCTTCAGTGAAATCCTCTAGGATCCTTGCATAGCATTTTTAAATTTAATTTTTATAGTTTAGATATAAACTGCCCCTCAATTTACATAGAATAGATTGACTGTCCCTGTAAAGTGTTAGCATTAAACACTATTATTTCACTTCACCTCATCTTATTGTATACTCCACAGTGAAACAGGGTGGGAAACACTCCAAATTATGGGTTTGTTAGGTAAAATAGTTGCATTATGTGGCCGACCTATTGACCAGAATTCCCAGGGAAGCCAGTCCAGTCAAGAGCAAGGATGTAGTCATATCTCTTATCAGACAGATTCCTACGCAATATGCATTTGAAAAGAGAATTTTGGAGAGAATTTTAAGTGGGTAAGAGAGAAAAATATTTGCCATTTACATTTCTATAAATACTTGTATCCATCAATGTAGGTATATACAAAAGTTCCTAACAAAATAAGAAGGAAGTCCTAATGACTGTCACAGTCCTCATTTCTCTAAATGGTCACAACAAAAGCTATCCACATGACAGGATGACCCACACTTTCAATGTGCAAGCGGGGGTGGAGGTGTGCACTGTGGAAACAGAATCCAGAATGTCATACATGCTATGCTCTGCCACTGAGCAGTATCCCAAACACAAAACTTCTGGTTCTGAATGGCCTGGGTCACTAGTAGTTTTTCAAGAAGTAGATTGTGGTAGCTTTCCATTAGCCTACACCACAAGGTATGGAATACTTATAAACACATTAAGGGACCACTTATGTTCAGAACATTATCTTCCTTACCTCTTACCACATTGTGAAACAATAACCCACTGTCCCCTTTTACTCACAGTCCCTCAAAAAATCATTACCATAACCCTTTGCCTATTAATTTTCAATCCAGGAGAGTCTAAATTGGCCAAAAAGCAATCCTTTTTTTAAAGAAATTTATTTATTTATAAAAATATCATCTATGCATACAATGAAAAGTGATCATTTGTATTGTTTATTTCTCCATCTAACTACCCATGTTTAGGTCCAATGCAGTTAATCACAGTTCCCGTAAATTCATGATGGTGGGCCATGCATGTCATGTTCATAGTACTCCTCCCCATCCTCCTGCTTTTATATTCTCTCTGCCTCCTCTTTCTCTATGTCCCCTGAGCTTTGGTGGTGGTAGGGTTAATATAGATGTCCTGTTTAGGGCCTAACATTCACTTTCTCATCCTTGACACTTTGACCAGCCATGAGTCTCTGCATTGATGGCTGTGCTTTGTAAAAGAAGCTTCTCTGACCAAGACTAAGAACAGCCCAGCTATACAGGCAAAAAACATAAATACTTAGAAGGAAATTTGACAACATGACCATTTAGAAAATGACATCAGCAGGTTCTACACAAGGCCTCTGACTTTCCCAGCCATGGGCTCTTGGCCAGGATTATAATGCCAGGCATTAATTTCCCTCCTGTGGAGCAGGACTCAAATCCAATTAGAAAGCAATTAACAACCCCATAATAGTCATGCTACCATTGCACCCTTAGGCAGAACTTACCTGATGTGCAGCATTGCAGCATGCAGGGCCCCCACTAAGTTCCTGAGACCACTGATGGCTTTTCTCCTTAGACAACCTGAATATCACTTTCTGGCATTATGAAAGCAAAGCTAAAAGAGAGGAAGATTCCTTACATCTGATACAATAACAGCACCCTTTCATGACCTTCTGCTCTTTGGTTTTGTTTCAGCTTTGGAGATTTCCCCTTACTGTTATAGGTAAGCTCTTATCTTTCCCCTGATTATTAACAGAATTTTTTCTTAACTAACTTCTTACTACAAAGAATATTCTTATATATAAATTGGTTTACATGGGAGCTGGCATATCTGCAGGTCTTTTGCAGATGGCATATATTAAAATCTCACATGGAGGGGCTGGAGAGATAGCCTAGTAGTTAAGAGCACCGACCGCTCTTGCAGAGGACCCAGGTTCAATTCCCAACACCCCTATGTTGGCTAAAGGCCATCTGTAACTCCAGTCCCAGAGAATCCAATGATGTCCCCTTCTTTTTTTTTTTAATTGATGTTTTGTGTATTTCATACATCATTTCTCAATTCAGTTCAGGCATATTCCCCTTTCCCTTCCCCCCACCCCACCCCACCCCAGACCATGCAGTCTGCCATAACTGTCCTGTATCTTTCTCTCAGTCTTTTTTTTATGCTAAGGAATTCACATTTTCTTCCATTAATTTTATATTACTCTAAAATACAGATACATATTCTTCACCCATATACAGTAATTACAGAGTCTGAGAATAAATGGTGGGTGGATTCTAGAGCCCATTGAGAGATTCACATTATACCAACATAGTTGCTTTCTGATAAACAAAAATATAACAATAATGTCATTCAGCTTGCCTTTCATCTGGGGGAATTTGGTGCTAGTATCCACAAATGAAGGAAACCTGTTTGTCTTTCTGGGACTGTGTTACTTCACTCAGCATAATGGCTTCAAGTCCCATCCATTTACCTGCAAAGTTCATAATGCCATCTTTCTTTACCACTGAATAGTACTCCATTGTGTAGATGTACCACAATTTTGTCATCCACTCGTCTGTTGAGGGGCATTTGGGTGGGTTCAAACGATGCCCTCTTCTGACCTCTGTGGGCATTGCATGACTTGAGTGCACTTACATACATGCAGGCAATACACACTTACACACAATATGAAAAAAATTAAAAAGAGTGAATGTGACCATTATTACAAATGCTTAAAAGACATTTGAAACAGAGATTGTCAGCTAGCTAGTCAGTTAGTCATATCAATTGCCAGCAATGGTGACAGCATGGACAAGTCCTACCTAAACCCAAGCCAGACAAATTCACAGCAAGGACATGGGGAAGTAGGTAAGAAGCTTTAACCTTATCTGAGGCACTACTGGCAACTGGTGACTGCTAGGAATGGGAGATTCACTCTCATTTAAGCATGAGACTCTTGGTAGGTTGATCAGGCTCTTATGGTTGAACTCACATGGAAGAGCATTTGGGGACACAAAACTGACTTGACTCTATAGGCATATACATATATATATATCTCTACATGTGATATATATATATATATATATACATTCATAAATTAGAGTATATAAACTTGGTGGGAGGTATAGAAAGGGGATATGGATATGAGACAAGATCTAAATATGAATAAAATATATAGTATAGGGGCTGGAGAGATGGCCTAGCAGTTAAGAGTGCCGACTGCTCTTGAAGAGGACCCAGATTCGATCCCCAGCACCCACATGGCGGCTGAGAATCCTCTTTAACTCCAGTTCCAGGGGAATACAATGCCCTCTTCTGACCTCTGTGGCATTGCACAACATGGGTGCACAAACCTACATGCAGACAGCTCATTCATACACATACAAGAATAAATAATAAATAAATAAAATTAAAATATATATATATAGTATAAAATTTGAAAAAGTTCAACAAAATTTTCTAATTGGACTTAAACCCTCTCAACGGGAGTCAACTCATGACTGCCACTGTAAACTCAGCCAAATGCACATGGCTGGAAAGGACATAGATCCTAAAGAAAACCCTATTGATGTCATGTCTCTAGATAAATGAAAATCTTTATCATATGCTAAATATAGAATATTATATTTACATAAATGCATACTGTATACCACTCATCAAAGAAACTGCTCTTTGTAAGAGATGGAGGTTACTGCAGAATCCCACAACTGGTCAGACACAGAAAATGTACATCTGAAAGATGCCCAATCCTAGAGACACATCTACAATTGAACCTCCACACCTAAGACTCATGGAACTTCCTAGAATGAGGAGCAAAGAGAAAATGAACGCAGCCCTCAGTTCCCACCAGTGAAGCTTCCTTACACAATAGAGTGCAATGCACACAGAAGTCTACAACTGGCCGAGTTTCAAAGAGAGTGAGCCTCCAGGATATGTGTCCCTGGATAGGATTACTACATTAAACCTCACCTACCCATGGCTCAGGGATTGTTATGGAAAAGGGGTGGAAAGAGTGTAAGAACAGGCTGGCGTGTGAACGTTGGAAAGCACTGGCTTACAGATGACTGGAAACTTTCACATGTGAACTTGTGATGATGCTGGCATCAGGCACAGGACCCATGCCAACTCAGACTAGGTCTCAGAGTGGAGCAAGAGAAATGGGTGGCAGGCTAGCCCTGGACTAAGAACTATAGGAAACTATTACTGCTTGGGTGGAGAAGAGTATGCCTTACTCTAAGATTTCTAGGTGTGCTGACTAGACTCGAGCAGATGAATTTGCACAGAAGGACATCTGGGTTTAAAAGCTTAGGACTTAACTTGGATGATGTAATATTTGAGTTCTGATGGGGGTTTGGGGAATGGGGGATGAAATTTGATTAGGAATCATTGTATGAAATGCACAAATGCTCAATAATTTTTTGAAAGAACACTTAAAATATATTCTCTGTGGAATTTGCAAGAACTAAAATGTATTGTTACTAAGCTGTAGTCAGCATGTTGTACAATAGCTCTCTTGAATGCAAAGAAAGATATTTGAATTTCCAACCAAAGCACTAAGTACAGGAAGAATCTGGCAGGAGGCAGGAGTGGCCACATTTCCCAGAACTCTTATTCATAGGGATTATGATCACTTTACTCTTGCCTCTATAAAAAAAAATCTCTAAGAAGAAAATTCTATACTGCTCAATCCCTGCTGAAGGTAGAACACTTCTTACTTGGGTAAGAATTTGGAACCCTGCATAACAGAGAAATTGCTAGACCATAGGCTGGGTGTCCAGGCTGCTTGGGAAAGCTTGTGGATGCCCCTAAGTAGGCAGGGATGTTTGAGATCACGACAATAAGCTATTGCCACAGGCCTGACATAATTAGGTGAGAATACCACTGCAACACAGTGATATTCTTCCCCTAAAGCCCTCAGCCCAGCTAATGACGAGAGCTTCAGATAAGTGCCAAATTATAGACAAATTTACTCTTATAAAATTTATAGTGCATGATATATTATTAACTATAACTCTCTTACTGTGCATTAGATTTCTAGACTTTTCATTTAGCTTTTATTCTCTCCTGAACATTTCTATCCTCTACTTTGAAAGTTATCATAACTTAAATGTCAGTATTTATGAAAGCTACCACAAAGTAATCCCTTGTATGTCTCTAGAAATAGCAAGAAGCACATTCCTGTTTCCTTAAATAGTGATATAAGATGTTCCATAGAAAACTCTGACAAGATGCATCTAGCTTAGCAAAGAAAATAGATCTGAAATACAACCCCATTTATCACTGGGCACTTAGAAGCACTGACAACCATTTTTTAAAATAAATCAAGACACTTTTATGAGGAGGGGGAAAAAAGTATTGTTTCAAATGGAATTGTTTCTTGAGAAAGATAAACTTGGGGCTGTGAGGTGACCTCTGGAAGGCATATTTTTTATATCAAACAGCTTCTTATGGTGAAGTAGGTATGAGTTGCCTTCTAACTGGAAGTAACAATACATCAAGGTATGAATTTTAACTACAACTTTTTTGACAGAGCTTGGCATACAGACTCAGCCTCATTACAAGCCCAACCACACTGCAGAACGCACGAGACTTCTTTCAGTTTGTACCTTGGGATCCTTCCAGTTCTTCCACTTATAAAGTGCCAGGTGTTAAATGCCTAGACATAAATAGTCTGGTCTGAATAATCCCAAATACTTTACCTAATGCTTTTGCTTGCTAAAAATTATATAACACATCTCCCTTGAAAAAAATGAAATAGTATGTCTGTGTGTCTGTGTATGTGATGACACAATATCTTCTACTCTGTCAGAAAATATCAGATATACAATAAAATCTTGCTCATTATAATGACATTATAGCATATTAGATCTCCAGAACTTTTTCATCATGCATAACTGAAACTTGGTGAACTTTGATCAACATTTCCCCATATCTCAGTTGCATCTCCCGGCAGGTACCCTTCTATTCCCTGCCTCTTTGACTTCAGTTATTTTATGTTCCACATATAAATGGATTTGTAGTGCTTATTTTATTCAGCATAAATGTCCTTTAGGTTCATCTAGGCTGTCACAAAGGGCAGGATTTCCTTTTTGTAACTGCACAGTATTTCGTTTGGTATGGGTATATAAATAATAGATGATGGAGATAAATGATTGATAGAGAGATATGATTGACAATAGACAAACATAGCTAAGTAGACAGATAGATATGAAGACATATTATATATAAAGCTATATATATATAGATTTCCTTTATCCATCAGTAGAAACTTAGGTTGTATCTACATCATGGATATAGCTACAATGAAAATGCCAGTCAAATGAATATCCTTTGAATATGTATTGATTTCATGTTATTTGAATATGACTTGGAAGTGGTTTGCTAAATCAATAGAAAACTTAATTTTAGGAGCCTCCAAAAATTACACAGGCTATGGCCAAAGCCTTTGATTACCTCCTGGAACTTGAAGTTAAGACCCTATTTCTGATGACAGGATTTACTTCAGACACAGGACTTGGGGCAATGGAGGAGATGGAACTGACGTGGTAGCTTCCTCCCTGAAGTCTAGTTCTCATAGCTCTGGAGGATACTATGCAAGCTGCCAAGGGATAAAATAAATCAATGGTCCAACCATAGTTTTAAAGACCAATAATCACAACAATGACCAGCACAACAAAGTGGAGTGGTACAGTAGTGGCACTTTTTGTTTTCAGTAGTGGCACTTTTATCTTGAGGATAATCAACAACTACCTAATTGGATTTAAATCTCATTCAGAAAACTCATGTGTGCCACTCTAAACATAGCCAAATACACATGGCTGGAGAGGTCATGGATCCAAGAGAAAACCCTACCTCTGTCACATGCCTAGACAAATGTAATTTCTTACCATGCAATATATGGATCTTTATATTTACAGACAAATAAATCATCAAAGATGCTCCTTTTCGCAGCAGGTGGAGACTGTTACAGAGTTTTACAACTGGTCACACAAAGAGAATAAGTGCCTGAGAAATGCCTAGCCCTGAGTGGCATGTCTACAGTGGCACTTGTACATCTAAGGCTCATGGAACACAGTGGCACAGGGAGTGGAAAGAACAATAACGCATCTCTCAGATCTCTTCAGTGAAGCTTCCTCATGCAACAGAGGGCAATGCACATAGAAGGCCACGACTGGGCTGGAGAGATGGCCTAGTGGTTAAGAGCGCCGACCGCTCTTGCAGAGGACCCAGGATTTGATCCCCAGCAACCACATGGTGGCTGAGAACCGTCTTTAACTCCAGTTCCAGGGGAATCTGACACCCTCTTCTGACCTCCAGGGTGTTGCATGACATGGCTGCACAAACCTACATGCAGACAGTACATTCATACACATAAAAAAAATAAATATTTTTTTTAAAAATTAAAAAAAAGAAGGCCACAACTGGCCAAAATGCAAAGAATAAGAGATGGCAGAGAGCACGTCCCTAGAGAGGACTGCTATATTAAACCTCAGCCACCCACAGCTTAGGAACCATTGCAGAAGAGGGTGTGGAAAGATTTTAAGAGCTAGAATTGGTGTATGACCCTATAGAAATAGAGTCCTACATGGTCTTCAGAACTTGTTCATATGAAATTACAGCAATGGTGACAAGCATGCAGGAGACCCATGCAAACTAAATCAGAAAAAAACAGCACAGAACTGGGGAAGTGAGTAGGAGGCCCCCAAACTTAGCCGAGGAGCTACTGGAAGCTGACTACTGGGTGAGGGAGAGTTGATCATCTTTAAGGGAGTGACTCTAGAGGCACTGACTACACTCTAGTGGATGAACTTACACCAAGGACATCTGGGCACACAAACATGGCTCAGAAGGCCTTAACATATACGGCAATGCATGAAATCCAGTGCAGATGGAGAAGGACATCTAAATACGATTAAGATGTATTATGAACTGCACAGAAATTCAATAAAAATATACATTGAAACAAAAAGAATATTTTTAAAAAAGAAAGTTAAGATCCACAAATGAGTGAGAGCATACATCCATACATTGTTTGGTATTCTGAATCTGTGTTAGTTGACTTAGCATAACAATATCTAGTTTATTAAACCTCACTCAATAGGAGGGAACTCCTGGGTGACACTGTAAACACAGCCAAATACACATGGCTGAAGAGGTCATAGATTTAAAAAAAACAGAGCTATCACAAATGTAATCTCTTTCTATGCTAAATAAGGATCCTTGTATTTACAGACCTAGCATGCCAGTTACCACTCATCAAAGAAGCTTCTTTTGTAATAGACAGAGATTATTACAGAGTTTTACAACTACTGGTCACACACAGAGAATAAGTATCTGTGAGATGCTGTAAGGTGAGCAGTCTTCCGAAAGGGACAGACTTTTGATGTCGAAGGTGTTCTCACACCCAACAGCTCCTACCTCTCTAAGGAAGGAGTTAGACATCCAGCAACTCTTCCAGTTTACATAGAGGGAGGGGATACAGACAAGTCTGGGCAAGTTCATGGTACATGAAATTCAACTTCGTGGAGCTGAGGGATCTCGCCATATCATCACCAGGGGACAGAGGTCACCAAGTCCATGGAGAGACTTTAGATTTACATGGGGGGAGGGAGCTGCTACTTGGCATGTAAGTTATTTCCAGTCACTTTGTAGGCAAGCCTGAGCCAACTGGTTAGACTTCCTGGAATTGTAGTTCAGAGAGACTTTCTTAAGGGTCATGGGAAACCAAGGGTGGGGGGAGGCAAGTTGCCATGGGCGTTGGCGTCTCCCCAGTAGACTCTTAATTACAGATACCCAACCTTACATGATAAATCTACAGTAGAACATTCACACCTAAAGCTCAGGGAACATCGTGGAGCAGAGGGTAGAGGGAATACTAATGTATCGTGTGGGTCCCTAGGCATGACTCTTATATCAACCTCTACCCACACCGGGCTCAGAGCCCATTGCCACAGATGGTATGGAAAGAGCTAGGTGAGGAGGTGCATGACCACATAGAAACAATCTTACCATCTCCTGAGAACTTTCTCTTATGAACCTAAAGCAATGGAATCGGCATGCACTAGATCCTTGCAAACTCAAGCAAACAAAAACCCTGCATATAACTGGAGAAATGAGCAGGAGGTTCCACCTTAGCTGAAGAACTATTGGCAGGTGATTATCGAGGGTGAAGGAAAATTGATCTTTTTTCAGGGAGAGGCTGTACCTAGGGTGACTAGACCCCAAGGGATGAACTTGTACTGAGAGGCATCTGGGTACACTAACTTGACTCTATAGGCATATATAAAGGGATGCATGAAACTCAGTGGGGGGGTGTTTTGGGGGTGTGGCTATGAGAAAGGGGACAAAGATGATTAAGATGTTTTGTATGAAATACACAAAAAATCAATAAAATTNTATATATATGTGTATATATATATATACATATATATATATATATATATGCTTATCAAAGACCTTGGTAGGCTTCGAGTTTAATGAGAACAAGGAATTAGGCATTATTTCTTCTTGTTGTTTTAACCTGACACACAGCTCCTAATAAATGCTTTCTTGTAATATTAATCTAGAATGTGTTTAATTAATTGCTTCAAATTAGGTTTCTATTATTCTTATTATCTTAAGATACATGAATATTTAATATTCTCCTTTTAATTTCTTTATAGATCCACAAGTAAGGTAAGCGCAGACCTCTATAGTATTTGTTTCCAATACTCATTAAAAATACCCCATATCTGGGGGCCAGAGAGATGGCTCTCTTCTGCTTTTTCAGAAGACCTGGGTTTGGTTCCCAGCACCCACATGGCAGCAAACAACCATCTGTAACTCCAGTTCCAGAGGATCCAGTGCCCTCTTCTGACCTCCACAGGCATTTCATAACACAGGTGCAGTTACATATACACAGGCAATGCCTTCATAAATGTAAAATAAAAATAATAAAAAGTATAAATAATTAAAAACACTGTCTTCTCACTGCTTTATGTCTTCTGAGCATCCGTTTGGCAGCTGTTACCTTTCACCTTTGTTGTGGTTTAGTTTTCATATGCTTTGCTATCCCCAGGCTCATGTGCTTGAAGACTTCCCATGGAGGAGTAGAAGCCTTGAGGAAGTGGGTAGAGGTGGGATGTCCTAGGATTGGGATTGGCAGGCATGGCCTGCTTTTCCCGGCCCCTGTTGTCTGTCTGCCCCCCCCGTGTCTCTTCCTCCGTCCTGCTGTCCCAGTTCTTCCTGAGGTGGTGTCCTCACTCAGTCTCCTTTCCTGCTTCAGGGAACATGCCCTCATGACGGACCATATCCCCTGAGCCAACCATGAGCCACAATAAGCCCTTCCTTCCTTAACATGCCTTCTCTTCAGGTAGAGAAAAGTTACCAATGTGTGCACCCTCCTCTCCAAAACACCAGCTTACTTTCATGTGAGACTTTCCTAAGCCTGAAAAGCCACCAGTGACCTGTCACTTGTTTCTTTGTAGTTCTAGACATAAGAGTTAGGAATTCCATCTCTGCGATTGTTGGTAGTGTGTTGAAATAGAACTGTTTTTTTTCTCTCTCTCTTTTTTTTCTGGGTGTTTTGTTTTGTCTGAGTAGATGTGAATTTCCGAGTTTTCTTCTGCATCTAGTCTCTGGGAGCTGGGAACAGAGTTAGAGTTGCCTGCCGACCCCGATGGCAAGTGCCATGCCTGCAGGGATCTGCCCTGTTCCATGGCTGGCTGGCATGTGTTTCCTGTTTCTGCAGCTGTGAGTCTCTCAGACTTCTGTAGAGAGGACTGGTATTTTATTACATTGCATGTCTCATATTTATGAGGAACTCAAAGGGCTTTGAGGATTTTCTTTGGTATCTAATCTTACAGCTCTCTGAGGTAGGTAGCAGGAAGTGTAATCTCCATTCTGCAGATGTTACAGTGGAGACGAACCCTGGCCTGATGTGGGCCCCACAGCAAATCAAGGCAGGCGGGGCCTTTGAACCTCCATCCCAGAGATCCCGGTGCCAGATGACTTAATTTAAAATTTGGGTACCTCTGTCTATACTGGTTTTGCATTAAATGTTATTGCTGCTCTTCAGTCAGTGCCCAGCGCTCCAAGTGTACTACTCATTTAAAATATTTTATTATAGCTTATTTGTTATTTGATTCTGTGTGTGTGTCTGTGTGTCTGTGTGTGTGTGTCTGTGTCCCACATGCAGGTTCTAGGAAACTTGTAGGAATCAGTTCTCTCCTCTACTGTGAGGATCCCTGGAATCGAACTCAGAGTGTCAAGCTTGGGTGCAAACAGCTTTATCTCTTGAACAATCTCGGCCCTATAATAGTAGGTTTTCTCACTGCTATACTTCTCTTCATATATTACATACTCGTGTGTCTTTTGCATGTGTGTTCATATAGCTAAATAAAATAGAAATATATTTTATTTCTTACAAGATAATTATATGCGGGGGTGGAACAATGGCTCAGCAGTCAAGGGCACTGGCTGCTCTCACAGAGGACCTGGGTTTGACTCCCAGCACCCCCGTGGGAGATAACAACCATCCATAACTCCAGTTCCAGGGGAACTGATGCCCCCTTCTGACCCTCTTGGACACTGCCTGACACAGATGCATTTACATACATGGAGGAAATACATTCATACCCATAAAATAAAAATGGTAAAAAAAGATAATTATGTGCAACTTTGGATTCTGAAGAGGGTTACTAGGGATTATATACTATATATTATATATTATATATAATATATATATATGAAAGCTCTAATTTGTAATTCTTGGAAATTATCCTTATTGTTTTCTGTATTGGGCTATATTGACTGATATATCAGCAGTGAACAATGGTTGTCCTTTTTCCACATATACACTATTTGTTATCTTTAATCTTTTTGATAATAGCCATTCTAATAAGGAAGAATACTTAGCTCCTTGTGGTTTTGATTTGCATGATTAGTCAACCTTAAGCAACTTTCCTGGTACCTGCTGACAGTCATATACACCTTTCCTGAATAATGTTTACATAGGTCCTTTGCTCATGTTATAAATCAGATTACTGGACTTTATTCATACTTTTATTTATTCATTTATTCATTTGCTATTATAATGTATAAATTCATCATATATTTTGGATAGTAGGTCCTTATCGCTTGCATAGGCTTCAGAAATGCTGGTTGCTTTTCAATCTGAGGCTCTGCCTAGACTGGAATCCTGGCAATTAATTAGGTCAATATCCACTGACATTCTTCTCAAGCACCAAAAGATATTCTGCAGCAGTGCCAATGTGAAGTGGTAGGAGAGGAGGGAAGTTTGAAATCCATGATTTCAAACAACCATTTCAATGCCAAGCTCTCTCAAGTCAGTATTAAATTTGAGTTAAGGGTATTTATAAGTTAAGGGTGCTTCCACAGACCATCTCAACCACATGGTCCATTGGAAGCCAATACTATTTACGAGTTTCAATTTCCTCTTATCACAAAGAGAGGCAACCAAGTACGGATCCCTAATAGACTCACCAGAAAGCATCCCTGGGTAGCAAGTCAGCATCTAGTATTTATAAAAAAATAAAAAAATAAAAAAAAAATAGGAGAAAACACAGGGAACTTGCATAACCACCACTCACCATATTAGGATTGTATTCATGCCATACTTTTCCAGGCACCTTCTAAAATAATTGGAATCCATCATTTGAAGCAGATCCAATGACTCAGAATGAGTAATAGTTAAAATTATTTTAAAAGTCATCACCTGCTACACGCAGTCTGAATTCAACTAGTATTTTCTCAGAACATCTCTATAATTTTCTACTAAAAACAAAATCAGAAGACTTTATTTTGTATCTGTTCTAACTTGTTTTCCTATTGCTGTGATAAAACACTGATCAAAGGCAAGTTTGAGAGGAAATGGTTTATTTCTTTTTTTCTTTTTTTCTGTTTGGTCTTTTCAAGACAGGGTCTCCCTGTAGCCCCAGCTGTGCTGGAACTCGCTCTGTAGACCAGGCTGGCCTTGAACTCACAAAGATCTGCCTCCCTCTGCCACCTGAGCACTAGGATTAAAAGCAAGCACCACCACGCCCAGCTGGAACTTGCAGCTTACAGTTAACATGGAAAGAATCTGGGGCAGGAGTTCAGAGCAGGAAACTGGATACAGCAACTGAAGCACAAACCATTGTGGATCACTGCTTACAGGATGGCCCTGCTGGTCTCTGTTCAGTCTGTTCTCTTATGCATATTGAATTCAGTGCCCAGGGGTGGCACTGCCCACCATGGACTGGATGCTCCCTTGTTAACCAGCAATTAAGAAAATGCCTTATAGATATGGCACAGGTGAATCCAATAGTGAAAATTCCTCAATGGAGGGTCCCTCTCCCCAAGTGTGTCCAGTTGACAAGGGGCCTATCTAGCATGGTGTCACTGCCCCAACACTAGCTAAGTGCTATGGAGATGATGACCATCTTTTCCTCATCTTCATTTCTCATCCAGAAGGAAAAAAAAAAAAGAAAAATCCAGAACATTTCTGAGTTCTTATTTGCTTTCTACTTCTATGAAAGTACAAATCTATAAATCATTTTCATGTCAGCTTTCCCTTCTAAAAAAAAGAGTAGAAGTCAGCCCTTTGTGAATGGATCATGGTTTGAGCTGTTATTAAGATGTAATTATCCTCTGCTAGGATACTTAGTGGGAACATCACTTTCCTTTTCAGAAAATGTAGATCTTATATAACCACACAATTGTTAAAATGTAGGAAACCAACTTAGCCATAAAGAATGGTTTGTATGGAAAGGCCCCTAGTTCTAGTGTATTTGTCTGTTAGATTACAAGTTTTGGTGCATAAAACTACAATGACATCCATAACATGTAGATGACAGGGCCATCCCTGACTAAAATGCCCAAATGTGGCCAAAAAGGAACACTTCATTTTAATGCATTTGGAAATGGCAGATTGAAGTAACCCAACTGGGCGATCTCCTATGTTATCACCAAGAAATATGTTTAAAAGTACATTTTTGATGAAGGAAGTGTCATATATGTTTACTAATTTTCCCCTTATATTACACACTGAGTCTTCAGAGTCTCAAAGTGCTCCAAGTCTAAGTCAACTCTCATAATCTTTTTAATTGAAGTGCTTTTATCAAACAATAAAATGTACATGTCTTTGCAGTTGTATATTGAAAATATTCACCCTTTAGAAAATTAGCAGTTAAGCAAGCCAATTTTGAAACCCTCTTAATCACTGAGTTGAAGAGAACATTAAAGCTTGCTGTGGAGCTCAAGTGGCTGCAGGGAAGCACTGGCCTCTATTAGAGCCGTCATCGTTGGGACAGTTTTATTCACAGTGGATTTAGCCAAATCTACATTTCCAAATATCTTTTCTCAAACAGAAAAAAAAAATGTTTTCTAACTCTTTATACCACCATGCAATTTGAGAATAGTATAATTTATATGACAGGTAAAACATTAATAAATACAAACTATTCTTATTATAAGCTTTAAAACTGATTTAAATAATATCTCTCCACCAATTTCATGTTCCAGTGGATATTTAAACCCATTATAATCAGAACAGGGATTCATTATTTTATTTTATGTAACCTGCCTATTTCCCAAATATAAATATATTTTTCACATGTGTAATTTGGCACTTTACTAAATTAAGTTCATTTTTAAAGGCCTCACGTTTTTCATCAATTCTCATAATGACCCTTAAAAGCACTGCATTTTGTTTCTGTTTTTCTAGCAATGCATACTCCATTTTATGTTTATACTTAATCATTTCATTTTTATATGATATATATTCATATATATTAATGAAATATATATATATAGATATATATAGATATATATATATATATATATATATGAAATGAAGTCCTATCGAGTCAATTAGGTCCCCAAGTGCTGTTTGGTATGGCTCCCTCCACTGGAGCCTGGGTCCCCTGCCCAGAGTTACACTCTTAAAGATTCTCCCCCTCTCAGAGGCTATATGTTGCCAACAGTTGATCAGCTACCAATGGGGATTCTTACCTACTCCCCACATCTATGCTGAGATCTTATGTGGTACTTGTACATGCTGGTAATATTCCTTTGAGTTCATATGAGTAAACACCCAGGCATCTGAATATGTTATTTCCTTGTGGTCACCACGAACTCTGGCTCTGACAAACTTTCAGCAACTTCTTCAGCAACGATCCCTGAATTTTGAGTGACAGAGATTTGATATAGGTATCCTATTCAGGTAAAAAAAAAAATCTGAAGCCGTTCTCTCCCTGTTGGCCAGTTGTTGATCTATTCCCTGAAGAATCTACTCAGATAGGAGTTGAGAGATACATTAATCTATAGGTATAGCAGTAAGTCATTAGGAATCAGTTTAATACAGTCTACTTTGCAAAATAAGAGCAGTAGTCTCTCCACTATGACTAATGGCCTATTTAACCACAGGTTCCAAGGCCTGATAATCAGTATCAAGTATGGGATACATTTTGCAAAGCAGACCTTCAATTCGATCACAAAGTGGTTGACTATTTCCATAACGTTTGTCCTTCTGTTCCATCATTGGACGCACCTTGTCAGACCAGTTGTTATTGGAACTCACGGGTTTCATAGCTGGGCAAGTTCAATGGTTAATGTTCTTTTCTGCTATCATGCATAGTGCCTTCTAGCATTCTGAAAGCTAGCTGGTAGAGATAAATTTTTGAAATAAGTAACAGTTGAATTTTTCTGTTTGTTCTTTGGCCCATGTATGTGGTTTGTTCAGCAATAGGGTCTTATCATCACATTCTGGTGGGTAACTAAGACAAGCAGCAATGGCTAGTATTGTTTGAGATTCTGTTGGACAGCTGGTCAACAGCTTCAAAATAGGGAGTTCATTCTTGTCATTTGGCTTTTATTTTGCTAACCTATGTTGTCCAATAGGGGAAATCACTGTTTCAGGGTAACGCCATTTAACCCCATGCATATGGACCTAAAATATAAACTTTAAGAAGCTACTACATTTTCCACATTTTATTTTTAGTGATTTTTTTATGTGTGAAACACATAATTTTTTCAGTCAGTCCTAATCATTACTAGACCGGCTCCTCCCTTGGCATGCTCCTTCGGCACCCCAGGATTTCACAGCTTCTGTCATTCCTGATGGAACCCATTGTCCCGTTGCTCTTCCTCACTCGCTCCTCTGTGCCAGCTCCTCCCCTGAGCTCTAGTTTGCCTATCCAGGGTCTCTTTTCTAAAGAAGATCATGTCTTCCTCACCTGACCAGCATCTGTGACCAATATTTCCTCATCCAAGGTCGGGCTCTGTTACCCATTTCTACAGTTTTGTGCTGGCTTGTATCCAGCTGAGTTTCCATGGGTCTTGTGCATGCTGATGATGCCAATGCTGTAGGTTCATATGAAACAGATACAAGGCCTTGTAGGATTCATTTCCCCTTGGTCCTCCATCACCTCCTTGGCTCTTACAATCTTTCTGCCCCTCTTCTGCGATGTTTCCTGAGCCCTGGGTGGGCAAAGCTGAATATAGGCAGCCTGTCCATGGAACCACACTGTGTAGACTCCTCATTCTCATGGTTTGGCCATTCAGGCCCTTTTGGGTTCCTGGTCTCCTGTTGCATGAAGGAGCTTCCTTAATGAGAGTCAAGGGGTAGTTAATGCCTTCTTGGTTCCTTATTCTATGATTCTTGGGACTTGTGTAGAAGTTGCATTGTAGATGTATTGCCTAGGCATGAGCCATTCACACACCATGTCTGTGTGTGTCCAGTTCCACCACATTTTCTAGAGGTCTTAGTTACCCTTTAACCGTTCAGTATTTCCCTCTCTCCTTTTATTGAAAGATATGTTGTTTCCCCTCTCATAAGTAATCTCCCCATGGCTCTTGTTTCCTGATCTCTATAGATTGTCCAGTTGAAACATGCATCTTTAAGGATTCAAAGCTAACATCCACTTATGAGAGATAATGAACATTTCTCTTTCTGAGTCTAGGTTAACTCAGGGTGATTGCTTCCTGTTCCATACATTTACCTGTGAATTTCATAATTTCATGTTTCTTAACAGATTAATAATATTTTATCATATAAATGTAAAACACTTTCATTATCCATTCATTTGTTGATGGGCTTTTAAATTGTTTCAATTTCTTTGCTGTTGTGAATTAGAGCAGCAATGAGCATAGAAGAATTAGTTTCTATGTAGTAGGATGCTGAGTCCTTGGAGTACATGCCCAAGAGTGGTAAGGCTGAGTCATATGGTAGATCCATTTGTAGATTTTTGAGGAACCTCGACAGTAATTACAATAACTGAGCCAGTTTGCCCTCCCACCAGCAGTAAACAAGAATTTCTCTTCCCCAACATCCTTGCCAGAATTTTTCTTGATTTGCTATTTGAATCTTAGCCATTCTGACTGGAACAGAAGTCTGCCAAACCTTCAAAGAAGAACTAATATCAATAATCCTCAAATTATTCCATAAAATAGAAAAGGAAGGAACAACTTCAAAGTCTTTTTGTAAAACCAGTATTACTTTAATACCAAAACCAAAGATACAACAAACAGAAAATTAAGGGCAAATCTCTCTGTTGAACGGAGATGCAAACAATCTCAGTAAAATGAAAACTCAATATAAGGACACATTAAAATATTATCCACCATGATTAAGCTGGCTTCATCCCAGAAATGCATGGATGGTTCAACATATGTAAATCAATAAATGTAAAAGAAAACACAAACTCAAGGACAGAATCTACATGATCATCTCATGAGATACGGGAAAGGCCTTTGACAAGATCCAACATCCGTACATAAGTTGTGGAGATTCTACGGATAAAAGGACCATACCTAAACAAAATAAGCAATATGCCACAGTCCCACAGCCAGCATCATACTAAACTGAGAAAAACCCAAGATATTCTCATGAAATTCAGGAACAAGGCAAGGATGCCCACTCTATCCATTTCTATGGAATATAGTATTTAAAGTCTGAGCTAATAGTAATGAGAGTGAAGGCAATAAAGGGGATATAAATTGGAAATGAAGAAATCAAATTATCCTTAGTTATAGATTTTGTTACCCCACATATAAAATATCTAAAAGATTATACCAGAATCGGGGCTGGAGAAATGGCTCATGGGATAAGAGCACTGGCTGCTCTTAAGGAGTACATGAGTTTGTCTGCCAGCACCCCTGTGGTGGCTAACAATCATCTGTAACTAGGGTTCCAGGGAATCCGATGCCCTCTCTTGCCTCTCCACAGACATTGTACAACACACATTTTCTTATATACATGCAGGAAAAACGCTCATACACATAAAATACAAATAAAAATTTTAAAACACATGTGCAAATAAAAATAAAATAAAAGACTATAGCAGAATATTCCTAGAGTTGGTAAACACATTCAGCAACATAGCAGGATATAAAATTAATGCAAAAATCAGTAGCCTTCCTATATACCAACAACAAACATACTGAGGAAAAAATCAGGAAAATGACCCCATTCATGATACCCTCAGAAACCATAAGATACCCTGGAATAAATCTAACAAATGAAGTGAATTACTTGTATAATAAAAAAATACACCCCGAATAGACACTGATGTGTTGAGCTTCCTGCAAGATTAATTGTTCAAACATTCAGGCCTATGTAGGTCTTTTCATGTGAATATCATGTTACTATCTTAAGTCTTAGAATCAGAAAAGTAGATCCATCAGTAACCTCTATCTACAGTTTACAGAAAGTGAAATGACCTCCGGAATCCAAGTTTCTTTCAAAAACCTAGAAACTGAACATGGTAACAAAATGAATAAGATTAAAAAAAGAAGAGGGTGAAGAAGAAATTTACACTGTAATTACCATGTGTAACACATCTTTCAAAGAGCCTGATTATAGCTCATATAACCTTTCCTAGTGAATTATGCAGTAGAGTCATTCTACCCAAACTTGAATTAACTCTTAAGAGTATTTCTATCCTTTATTTGTTGCTTTTGTTTTATATTTGTACCACACTGTCCATTACAGTTAAATACTAGATTGTAAATAGCAGGAGTTTCCCATCTAGAAAATACCTGTGATTGCCAAATTAGGTCCATGTAATTCCCAATTCTGCCTTGCTGTTCTTTCAATAATGCATCACGCACACACAAAATGGGCTATGGAATAATCATTAAGTAAATAATCATCCCACACCATTGGTAGCTAGCCCATTTCTTGAGAAGTAATATATATTCTGAAGGCCTGGAACTTCAACAGTTCCTTTTTCTTCATTATATATAAAACAAAGCACAGTTTCATCATTCAGAAGAGTAATGTTCTTCGCCTTGGAAGCTTTATTCTGATAAATATCTCAGCTAGCCTTTTTCCAGATAAAATGACTATTTTATATGGCAGCTCTTAAAATTCTTCTCTAGGAGAGTCACTGAAGGCAGAAAAATATCACAATTCACATTAGACTGTGGCAAAAACAAAATGGCTTAAAATGTACTTTCTCCTGTACCCTTTCCTTACAAATGATATGAAAGGCAACACTTTGTAGAATTCTAATAGCTCATGTACTTGATACACAATGGACTTGTATTAATTCAGTAACAGAATATAGAATTGATAGACAGTTTAATAATGAAATCATATGACTTGGGTTAAAACTGAAATATATAATGCAGCGATGACTTGGAAGTAAAAGGCTTTTTTGTTGTCCCTTCTATATAAACTCATGGGAGATATTCAATTTTAACACAAAGAAATAAGAAACATCCAATGGAAAGTGAGATATGTTTTTGTGTTTCCTATTTTAAGCCTCCATCATCCTAAAACACTGGTTGTCTAATTTTACTAAAATGGGCCTTACTTGATAGTGTGTACAAGTCACCTATTATCACTGAAAACCTAAGAAAGAAGAACCACATTCAAAACATTTTCCCCTAAAGTTCTTCACTTTAAAATTGAAGAAATGCTAAAATGTTCTTCTAAAAAATTGTATTAACCTCCCATAAGGTAACAAAGGATTACACTGAAGGAAGATGCAGAATGTATTTGTAAGTTTACTATTGACAGGAGTTATCATGAAGTTTGAAGGGCTAATGATGTAAATTTGCCCTGAAATTCGCAGAAACAAGTCAGGACCTCACTCAAAGTCCAAACAAAGAAAGTGCTTTGAATGACTTGGAGAGTTTTCTTTTAAATATGACTAAAATGAAACTAGGTTACATTTGACATCAAAATGTTTTATGATGTCATAGATTTATTTCATCATATCCTTGCTCTAAAATATCCCCCTAGTTAAATATGGTAATCTTTTCTCTTTTATGTTTCAATCTCATTACTTTTTTTTGAATAATAGAGTTTTATTGATATTTACGTATTTGGTTTTTTTATATTTACATATTTGAAAAGCACCCCCTTTCCTTTGGGCTATATGGCTGAAAAGAAAATAAATAAATTTTGTTGCAGGTGAATCATAATTCTTGTAAATTCATTTTTAAGGAACTCAGCTCTAGCTATTATTAATTATTAGAATATTTACAGTACATTTAAGAATGATGCATAGCCATGACTTCTGGAAAAGAATGGCTTTTTTCCAATAGCATGGAAATAAGTGCTGCCTTTATACATAAGAAAAGAGGATTTAATTCTATCATTATCATTGCCATTTTTTACCAATTTTTATTAACGTTTTGTGTATTTCATACAACATTTCTTAATCAGATTTAAACCCATTCCCCTTTCTTGCCCCTGACCCCGCCAGAGCTCATGCATTCTGCCATAAATGTCTTTCATCTTTTTCTCAGTCTTTTTTTTCAGTGCAGAAGTTTACTGTTTTGAGCAAAGGTTTGCTGTTTCAGTCAGAGCTGTACTGACTGA
Source organism: Rhizomys pruinosus (assembly GCA_009823505.1). NCBI lineage: Eukaryota > Metazoa > Chordata > Mammalia > Rodentia > Spalacidae > Rhizomys > Rhizomys pruinosus. The sequence continues at coordinate 4,032,410 of VZQC01005766.1, read as the reverse complement.
AATGTACTGACAGCCTTGTTCTAAGAGAATGAAGCCCACTATTATCCTGTCAGTAAATCTGATGCTGGAGATTCTTTTGGGAAGGGAAATACCCTCCTTAACATGCTAACTGCTCCCAGAAGCATTTAGTACCACCTCATATGAGATGCTGTTGATCTTTCTAATTCATTTATAACTGCTAGGTCCATTACTGGATTCTTTGAAATTGAACTAAATGGTCAACACATTGAATAAATTTGCTGGTGCAGTAATTACCTAATGACTATTTTATGATCTTAGATGGAGTTCTGACAGTATGCTCTTAGGGATGGTGGATAAATCTGTGTCCAACTAAGCATACATATAGATTTGTCTGTTCTTTCATAAGCCCATAAACTTTATGTTCAAAAACACTATTCAATATGCATTACACATTTGCAAATTAAAATGCTTCACATTCTTTCTGACCATTTTCTTTGCCCACTTCCTAGCCTGAGCTTTGCAAGCTATAATTTGCACGGGAAAACTGTTGATATCCTAAAATGCTTATTTGTGTTTCTCCCTGAAGAAAAGAACCAGGGCCTGTGATCGAGGAGCCCAAAACTAACAGCATTATTGGCACTCAGTAATGCCACCTTGAATTTGTCTCATATTGCCTTAGACTCCTCAGACTCCTCCTCCCTGATCAGATGCATAGGCACTGAATGAACATAAAACATTTAAGGACTCCAAAAATTACAAAGTCATGTTTGAAAGGAATACCATAATATTTTTAATATGGAAAAGGGATTTTCTATACATTTAAATAGGCCAAAGAACTCTTAGAGAAATTCATAATTGGCAAAAGAATAGTTTGTAGCTTGGAAGAACAATTTTATACAATCAGTTGTTAGTCTCTATATTATTCTCATATGGCTTTAGTCACATACTCTATTGGATGTGTCTCACTGATTTCAAGAGTCAGTCATACCCACAAGGGTACCTCTGCTTAACTTTATTTATTGATATTCATGTTCTTTTGCTGTTTTTAAAACCAACTCTTGAACACATCTTGAGACATGTTTTTTCTGTCATCAGTATCTTCAGATATTACTCCAGACAAATAGATTTTAAAACCATAACATCATTATTTATTGACACAAAGAAAAAACATATAACAAGTGTGCGAATAAAATTTTGTCATTTTTTTTCCTATAACAAATTAAATTGCCTTTGTTAGGAAAAATAGGAGAATTATGAGGTTAGAAGAGATGGGTAATACAAGGATGTGTAATTTGTCCCAGGAAGTTAGAGATTTTCAGTGAAGGCTGAAGACATAATGATTCATAATAATGTACTCCAATCAGTGGGAGAAATTCACAAGCCACTGTTATGGTGCATATTAGTTTAAGAAGGAATGGAGAAGAAATAAGCACTGGTCACTTAGACCTGGGATTCCTACAAAGAAACACAAGTGGAGAAGCACACTGCTTTCTTGAATATCTTTGAAATTATTTTTCAAAGGAAATAAATTAATTATTATTCCAAACTTACTGACTAGCCCTATATTTTTTGTTTATTTACCAATAAGATATATAATTCAGACTTTTGTTTTAGATCCAGTATGCTGCAGGGCAGTCAGCATTTGCACAAAGAAGATTTAGTATTATTGAAATTGAATAGCATCCAGTGACCCTGGATGTGGATACCTTCACTCTCGGCCATTGGTTTCAGATAAGGTATCATACATGTTACTGTATCTGTGTAATGAATATAAATGGATCATACCAAAGAAATGGCTCAATTCTTCTTCGTGCATTGTTGGGTGTGCTCTCTGGTGAGGAAGTTTATCTACTACTTGAAATTTACTACTATTTTAATGAGTGATGATGTTAGCACAGTTTGAAAATGAAAGGAAAGTTAAATGCATCCTTTTCTGTTTCCCTAGAAAGGTCAGGTCTTATGGAACCACATGGGACTCTCATTATTAGAAAAATACATGAACTCTGGCCTACCAAAACTGAGCTAGTGATAAAATATACCGCGTGGAGTAAATTAATACAGCAAAAACCCATGAAAATTGATTTATACTTTTTATTAATTTAAAACTTATTTTTTTCCAAACAAGATAAGGAGACACTATTTTCAATAGGAAAAGATAGTATAAAGTTGCGTGCTATCTTAAGGAATTCCCCTTTCAACAATGCTATGTCGAAAGCCATTGTTTAATAAAGATAAAGATAAGAGTCCTAAATAACTTTATGACTACTCTTTCAATATCTAAGATTGTAGGAGTCAGGATTTGTTGCACATCATTGTCAGCTTCAGTTATGTTTAGTAGGGTGCTCAAGAAAGATAAAGAACCATAGGTTGTATATACTATACCTGACCATGACCATAAAGCAGTTCTTCTCTCATGGGCTCATTACCTTTGCAAGTCATCTGTGAATGACTTAAGTTTCCCAGTCATAAAGTTTTGATTAGCTCCATTGTCCTAACTGTGCCCAAAATGATACTGTTAGTGGATTTCATGAATGAGAAGCTTATATGGCCTTAGTTTTGCTCTCTTTCTCTTCACCTTGAGTTCTCATTCTCAGACTATAATTATACATGGAGAATAGAATTTTTCATGGATAACATAAAACAAAAGGAGCAAATGATATGTCTTTGTTTAATTAACCAAAGGAAAAGTAATTTTTAAAACTGACATATTTAAAGTATACTACAACTGGGGGCTGGAGAGATGGCCTAGCGGTTAAGAGCGCCGGCCGCTCTTTCAGAGGACCCGGGTTCGATCCCCAGCACCCACATGGCGGCCGAGAGCCGTCTGAAACTCCAATTCCAGGAGAACTCCATCCAGTTCCAGGGGAGACCGACACCCTCTTCTGACCTCCGCGGCGTTGCACGTCACGAGTGCACAGACTTGCATGCAGACAATACATTCATACACATACGGAAATAAATTTTAAAAAAAAAAGTATACTACAACTTACATTTTTATTGAGTTTTTGTGAATTTCATGCAATATATTTTATCTCATTTAGACACTCCTCCCTATCTTCATCCCTCTTATAGCCCCTGCTGGATTTCATGTACTCTGTCATATATGTTAAGGCCTAACAAGACAAGTTTTTCTCCCCAAATGTCCTTCAGTGTGTGTCCATCTACTTGAGCCTGATCACCCTCTTAATTGTGGAAGAGGGTGTGAAAAGATTGTGAAAGCCAGAGTTGGTGGATGACCACAAGGAAAGACAACTCTCCAGACAGCCAGAAAGCTGTTCATCTGAACTTACAGCACGGGTAGCGGCGTGCACATGACCCGTGCGAGCTCAAGCCACACAAAAACCCAGCAGAGAAGTGGGGAAATGGGGAAATCCTCAACCTTAACTGAGTAGCTATTGGCCAGCCATAACTCCTGGGGCAGGAGAGTTGGTTTTCTAACTACATTTTTTTTAAAGATGGGGAAGGAGATAATGAGATGGCTCAGAGCTGGCTGCTCAGTGAGGACCTAAAATCGAGTCTGCAGGACCCATGTAAGAGGCCAGGCATAGCTTAATGAACCTATAATCTCAGTGCTGTAGGGGGCAGACAGGAGGGTCACTGGGGCTTGCTGGCCACCAGCCTAGCTCCGTGTTCAGTGAACAAGCCCGTTTCAAGAAAACAAGGTGAAGAGTGTTTGAGCAAGACAGTCAACATCATCCTTGTCCTCCACATATGTGTCCTCCACATACACACACACACACACACACACACACACACACACACATGCATCCATCACATGCACACAACACCTCACACAGATATGCATCCATCACATGCACACACACACAGATATGCATACAGACAAAGGAAAAGAAAGAAATGACATAGAAAAAGCAGCGAATAAATATTCCAACCTGTTAGATGGTTTAGATGATTCAGATTCTGATCTGGCTGCATGAAAGTCAAAGTGGTAGCTCAAACTCTTCTTCCAACTGGGCAGTCACAGCATCCCTTGAAGGGATTTCTGAGACCTCAGTCCTCTGTTCCTGTTCTTCTGGTCTCTGATGTAAGTGATTTACTGTGCCACATGCTGTTCTTGCCAAAGACCCAAAGAAAACAGGGCCACTTGATCTGGACCAGAATCTACAGAACCATGCGCCTAAATAACTGTTTCTATTTATAATTGCCTCGGGTATTTCCTTCTAGTAATGTGAAGCTAGATTTTAACATCCTCAAGCACAGCCAAATATCAAACAAGCCAAAAAGCTTCTTACCAGCAAATGAAACCATCAACAAAGAGATAGATTTCCACCTATAGTATGGTGGAAAACACATGATAAGCCATGTATCTGAAAAAAAAAAGAGCTGATATCAGAGATATATTAAGAACTCATGTAACTCAATAACAAAAGAGAAAATGAACTCTCATAAAATGGGTGAAAAGACTTAGTTTACTTTAAAAGGATGTTCAAATAGCCAAAGAGTATATGCAAAGATTCTCAGAATCACCAATAAATCAGGAAACTGTCAATAAAAACCATTATGAGAGATCATCTCAACTCTGTTAGAATATCATTTATAGGGGCTTGAGAGATGGTTCAGTGGTTAAGAGCACCAACTGCTCTTCCAGAGGACCTGGGTTCGATTCCCAGCACCCACATGGCAGCTAAGAACCATCTTTAACTCAAGTTCCAGGGGAATCTGACACCCTCTTCTGACCTCCACAGCATTGCATGATATGGGTGCACCTACCTACATGCAGGCAATACACTCCTACACATAAAAAATAATAGTAAATAAAAAATAAAAAAAAAACTTTAAAAAATATATATTTTACCAAAAAAAAACAAAGACAAAAGCAGCTGGGAAACAAAAGTTAGACTGAATCAGCCTTAAAACTATAATAATAGTCACAATAGAGGACATGAAATGTAAGGGATTAGTAAGGTGGGTTTGGATATGGGGAATCTGAATATGACAAAAATATATTGCATGAAATTCTTAAGGAATAAATTTTTAAGATAAAATAAAAGGAGAGGGTGGGGAGAAAGTACAATCTTGCTCACAGGATGTAAATTAGTACACCCTTTATAGATTCCTCAAAAATAAAAGCATAATTTCCTGAGCTCTTGCAATCTGACCACCAGGCATTTACCCAAAAGGAAAAAATAATTACGTGAAAGATATGTCTATACTTCTTTACTGACTGTGACATTCAGAATAAAATAGCCTGAGACCATCACTGAATGAACAGATTATACCAAACAATGGCCTATATACACAATGAAATTTTATTCAGCCATAAATCAAAAGGAAATCATGTCCTTTTTGTCAGCATGGATGAACTTGGCAGATGTGTTGCTTAAGGAAATAAGCCAGGCATAGAAAACAAAGCATGACTGACCTCACTTAAATGGTCATCAATGGACAGTACAATGATAGCTACCAGGAGACAGGGAACAAGGATGCGAGGTGATATTGTCAAAGTGTATAAAATTCCAGTTAGAAGTTAGAGTTCTATATTTTTTGTTTTCCTCACAAAAAGTTAATTAACTAGATTGATTTAGCAATGTTAAATGTAAAAGTATATCAAAACAGCATGCTGTACATGATACATATATAAAAATATATGCAATGAAAACTAAGTCAAAGAGGCTGGAGAGATGTTTTGGTCCTTCAAAGCAGTGGTTACTGTTTCAGAGAATCTGAGTTCAGTTCCCAGCACCAACGTATCAGCCAGCTAACAACCATCCATAACTACAATTCCAGGGGATCCAATGCCCTCTTCTGACCTCTGTGAGCATTGCATGGCATGGATGCACTTATATACATGCAGACAATACACTCATACATATACAATAAAATTATAAATAAAAGATTTTAAGTCAAAAGAAAAATAAGTCAAAAGAAGAAAAGTGCTGTTCTAGATGCGTCCTCAAAGGTATGTGGCCTTTATTTAGAATCTTTGCAAGCTGGACTATCTGTAAACTGTGCTTTCAGTTGCTTATTTGCTAACCTAATAGAGATACATAGAGGGTCTAGTCGCAATGGGGACATACTGAAAGCATCATTAATTATGAGCCATTAGGGTGACTTCATATCAGATCATTTGAATGGATAATTTGAAATCATGGATTTAAACCATTTGAAATAAAGGTATAAAGGAAACAGAAAAGCATTCACTTTCTTACAGATATTCTATATAAAGAATCATATAATTCTCTTTTTTAAAGTTATAATTATACTTCCCTTGTTGTAGCTGTTGTGTTTTGGAATTTTTTCTAGTTCAAATTTTATTTTAAGCACATAAAGGGAACAAGCTATTTAAAGTAACTCCCCACTGAACCTTCTATGAAGTAAAGAATGCTTTTAAAATGTAAATACATAATCCCTATCTAATCATTTTCTAAAGCTTGGATTTTGTATAAGATGATTTCTTGATGTGGGTTACAGCTGTGTGGCTGACAGTAACATCTGGTAGTTTACCTGCAGAACTGATCATGTCTTTCTTGAGGCACATTCAAAACAAGGATACTACTGCCCTCATGGGAAATTGGAGATGTCCTTCCAGTTGTGCGAGTGCTGGGAAATAAAAATATATTACCCTTTAGATTCTCACATGATTGGACCCTCGTTTTCCATAATAAAAGCCTTAAACCAAGTTAAGGACTCCCTATGAAAAAAACACTCTTAATGACTTAAATTCCAGATCCTTAAGGCACAAGCTTGTTTATTGACACCTATAAATCACACTTCCTCCTAGATAGTCCAAATGTTTCAAGCAAGGAGTTTCATACAAGATTCTTTACATTTTTAGTCTTTAAGTTGATAATGTTTCAGGAATTAAAAATTACTTAGAATCTTCAGATATAAGTGTTGCTCTCAATATTAACCCAAGAAACTTCTTGCAGCAGATGGAGACAATTATAAAAGCCACAACTGGTCAAAATGCAGAGACTGACTGTGGGGTGCCCAGCCCCAACTGCTACATCTAACAATGCAACCCCTGAGGCTGAGGCTCAGGGAATGTCCTGGAAGGGGGGGGGGGGCATAAAAAGTAAAAGAGCCAGAGGACCAAGGCAGGCGCTGCTAGATAGTGTCTTCTAACATCATGGGGGAAGGTGCACCCATGAAATTTTAACGATGTTATTGTCTAAACAGATCTGCATACAAACAAGAGCAGTTGACATGTCAGTGTGGATGGAAGAAATTACACAGGGTCTGCTTCTACATAAAGAGCTACAGGCAATCAATGGCTGCTAAGAGAAGGAAATTCAATGTTTTTCAGGGATCCCTGATAGGTTATCCAATCTTAACTGGTCAGTGCTCAATACATTAACATATCACCACCACTAAATGAAAGCAGTAGGTTTTATGTTACATATATATGTATATGTTTGTGCATAGGATGTTTGTGTGTATGTGCATGTAATAGTAATATTAAAGAAGAGGTCACAAACTTGGAAAAGAATGGGAAGGGATGTGGGAAGTGGTGGGGGGGCGGAGTCAGGGTACAAATGACATAAATACAATACTATATGAAATTCTCAAAAAATAAAACAATAAAAGTAAATGAATAAATGGATTCTCAGAAACTTGGGGGAAGAAGCTAAAGAAATGTTTCAGCAGCTAAGAGCACTGGCTACTCTTACAGAGGAGCTGGGTTTAGATCTCAGCACCCACATAGCAGCTAACTACCATCTATAACTCCAGTTCCAGGGGAATCTGATGCTGTCTTCTGACCTCCTTGGGCATTGGATGACAAGGATATACTTACATGCATGCAGGCAATGTAGTCATACATGTAAAATTTTAAAAAGATAGCTTTTTTAAAAAGAGGAGAAAAACAAGTTGTTGCCCCCCCCATGGGTTTCCTCTCAAAAAGGAACATTTTTGAGGTTCCAGATAAAGATTCTAGTAGCTTCTCCTTTGAATCAAAACTATTTCAAAATTCAGTATTGCTAAATCTCTCCAGCCTGGTAAGTGGCTTTCAGTATGCATGTTAGCCATGAGAGAGGTTGTCAAAGTAGAGGTGAGTTGATTGAAGTGCTTCAGCTAGGGAGTTTCTACAAGTATAATTTTCCATGTGTCAAATTAGAACTGCCCCAAAGGAATCTTCCTGCAAGTGTTAAATGATTCTGGCTGGAAGGTTGTACAAAGAATTCATTTACATCTTTTGTTGTTCATCCAAATATATTTTATGATTAATCTGACCAAACTAATTTTAAAGCACTGGCAAGGAATAGAAAGATCTTCCAAACCACGAATTAAGAAATTGAGAGTTATAAAGATGGAGATAAGGATCATGCCCTGGTAAAGTGATCAGCATCCTAACTCAGTAATCAAAAGTAATCCTGGAGCTCAACTGGGTTCCAGTGGCAGTTCTGACTTCTGACATGTATTAATTGGAAGACTTTAAACAAGCTACTATTCTGTTGACTTCAATTTCCTGAAGTAATTGCTTATAAGTACTGGAGGACTCTGGGATGGTTGCTGACATGCCTGACACCAGGCTCGAGTGATAATGATGCTGGGTTTCTTTGTATGAGAGGTGTGAAAAATAATAAACAGTAAAAACACTTTCAACTGTTATGCAAGTGGAAAAAAACACCAAATGGAGTTTCAAGGCATATTCTCATTTCCCAAAAGTATATTCCAGTTTTAATCAAACTTTCTGAATCTGTTGTTTGCAAAGAAATGTGGACTCTAGCCAGAGGGCCTGTCAAAATGGAGGGCTCTTTTTTTTAATAACAGAGAAAATGAAATACTCTGAAAATCACATTTGTCTTTAGTAATGTGTATAGACAAGTTTATTAAATCATGCTCTAAACAGGAAGTGAAACTCAAAACTGAATTGTGTCTTCCAGCCTCAGCAGCCTCTTTTAGCCTTCATCTTCCCCATGGAGAGAACAGCATCCTGCTGCTTTTCCAGTGATGAAGAAGTGATGTTGATTATTTGATCCAGGATAAAGAACTTTACAGATTTTTTTTAAACTTTTGAATGAAAGGTAAGCCATTAATAATGGGAACTTTTCAGGAAAATTCTAGACTTATATCTTTTTTTTTTCCTTTTTATTTTTTTCCTTTTTTGGTATTTTTGAGGCTGGGTCTCCCTTTTAGTACCAGCTGTCCTGGAGCTCATTCTGTAGACCAGGCTGGCCTTGAACTCACAGAGATCCACCCACCTCTACCTCCCAAGTGCTGGGATTAAAGGCGGGTACCACCACGCCCGGCTGGCATTTCTTTTTATTGCATTAATTGTCTCCATGGCTATAAATCAGGATGAAAACATAAATTGTAAAATTTACAACTACTTGTATACATAATTAAAGAATTTGATAAGCCGTCATTTTACAAAAGACCAGAAAGAAGGTTTGATTAAAACTGGAATGTACTTTTGGGAAATGAGAATATGCCTTGAAATTCCATTTGGTGTTTTGTTTTTCCACTTGCAGAACAGTTGAAAGTGTTTTTACTGGGGCTGGAGAGATGGCCTAACGGTTAAGAGCGCCGACCGCTCTTGCAGAGGACCCAGGTTCGATCCCCAGCACCCACATGGAGGCTGAGAACCGTCTGTAACTCCAATTCCAGGACAACTCCAGTTCCAGGGGATTCCGAGACCCTCTTCTGACCTCCAAGGCATTGTACGACACAGGTGCACAGACCTACATGCAAAACAGTACATTCATACACATAAATAAATAAAATAAAATTTTAAAAAATTAAAAAAAAGAAAGTGTTTTTAATATTTATGCCTTTCCATGTACAAAATTAAGGGAAGACTGACATATATCTCTGAGATTTTATGAGGTTCTTAGACCTTAGAAGATTTTAAGTAGCAAAATGAGGAAACCTGGGCTCTGAGAAAAAAAACAGAGACATACAATTTTAAAATAAAGCTTGCTCTAGGTTTAAGAGCTTGCCTACACTTCAAATTCCTACTACTTTTGTCTTTGTTTTCCTTTTCGTTGCTGTTTGTCTTTTGAACTGTTAGAGATTATTTGAGCTCTTTTGTAATTTCAACAGGCCTCCCCCCTCAGAAAGCAGCAGAAAGAAAATAAATGCTTTACTAGGCATCCATGGAAACCAACAGGAAGATTTCACATACCCTATTAATAGAATAAATAAACTTTTTCTAAGAGGAATTTAGACAATATGTTTTGATTAAATGAATCCTATGTTATGTACTTTCCAATAAGTCAGTCCATTAAAGGCCATTTGGGAGCAGGGCTCCCACTGGTAGAAATGTGGCAGCCCAGAGTTCAGATGAAATCCTTGTGAGAAGCAACAAGAGGAAGGAGCACTGACTTTTCAGTTGCAGAACGCACCTCAGCACAACAACTTCAGGGTATTTATTGTAAGAGAGAGAAATGGCAAGAACACGAAGAATGAGATTTTATTGTTGTTGTCTGGGATGAAAGATGTTTGGAAAACACATGTCATGTAAATTTCACACTATGAGAGAAAATTTAGTCCTAAGCATCTGCTTTCCTCAAAATGGTACTGGTCAGTCATTCAGCACTTACTGGTAGTAAATCAAGGAATATTTTCACTGTAACTGCCCCTTCAACCATTTTTTTTTCCTCTTTGAAAGTTGTTTTATCCTCTAGGTAACCCTAGCAATACCTATTCATCAGTTTTGCATGTAGTTTAGAGAAAAATGAAAGGAACAAGAAAGTAAAAAGCAATGAGAAGAATGTGTGATACATATCTTCTCAGACCTTGTGGAGAGGAAGTTCATGTCCTCCTGCTGTGAAGAACTTGGATTCGTCTGTTTCTTGGTGACTGCCAACAGACCAGGAGGCACATGTCTACACTGGCAGAGAGACTCATGCAGCTGGAAGAATGTCACACAGAGTACAAATGCTACAACATTTCAATTATCTTCTTACACACCAAGACGTAGAGAGCTTTCAGTTTACAGGGAGAATCTGCTCAACTGCCCTGCCGATGATCCTCTCAATTTTGGCCATCGAATAGCCTGATGCTTTTGTGTAGCAACTTTGGCAAACAGACCTAAAAATAAGGAAGAAAAACCATGGACCACGTAAGGAAGAATCTGAGAATGGAGTACTTAGCACTCTGGGTGAAGAGAATTGCAACTCAAAATCAGCACCTGGGCCAGCAAAATAAGGAAAATCACAGACCATATCCTAAACTTATGAATCAAAGTATGCACTCTGTAAAGAACTCCATGTTACCTATGCAACCTAGGTTTGAGGAGCACCAGTGTGGAAGTTAGCACAGGGTGAGAAAAACCTCAGATTAATATTCTGGATGAGGAGAGAAATATCAGGATGAGATATAGAAGAGGACCATCTGTATCATCTCTAGTGAAAAATAGCAATCTGAGCCCACAGAACTGATTAATTTACCATTCACACGGACATGGAAGATAAGGAGAAGTACTCTATAAGAACTGGCCAAAATTGTTAAGGTAATCAGAACACTAGGCCTGGAAAGTTTCATTGAAGAATGAGCTCTAGACTTTCAAGGAACAGAAATGTGCAGGAGGTAAACCAAGGCAGAAAATAATTGTAATTACTAAGTGAGCACTGTGAAGGTAGGAAAGCATCAATAACTGGAGATTACATGGGCATTCAGGGCTCATCGCACACACATTGATGTATCAGTCTCTTTGGGGTCCTCAGCCGTGGGGTTCCTGGCCCCCAGGTCACCAGCAGTTGTGTTTGGCCATAGCATGGCAGCTTAGATCTCCACCAGGCAGGGAGTGGGAGGAAACAGAGAAGGTCCTTGAAGTGGCAGGTGACTCCAAATGGATCAAAGAAGACTCGGGAGTCAGCATCTGAGGGCAATCTCATTTTATTGCAAGAGTTTAGGCACTAATATAGCAGCTTTGGTGGGCTCTTGACAAGGATGGGGGTGAAATAGATAAAAGTCTATGTGTGCTTTGCAATGGCTAAGTTTTGCACCATTTGCCTCCTGAGATTAGTCTTTTATGGCAGATGCACCATTTGGCTCCAAGACTAAGGTATGTGTGTGCCTCTGGATATAAGCTTAGGAATGCTACACTTCTAGCTACACTTCCCCTGTGGTGGGTTACAGGCACCTGATTTCCAAATGGCAAGTGGGGGCAGCTCCCATGTCCTTCCAACCTTCCAGGTTATTGGGGTAAGAAGCCAGCTCGCTTACTACTCAGCCATAATGGATTTATCGGACCCCACAAGTCTCCAAGTAGCAGAATTACATTTGCCACAGGCAACTAAGATTCTCAGAATAACCCCTACCTTGTTCAGGACCCTAGAGGAGAGTGACCAGTAGTTTCAGGTTATTTGAGACTGAGGAATGTATAAAATTGACACTATTTTTGCAAATCTGATGGACAGCAGTTGAGTTAATTGAGAAATAAATATCTTTTTAGACAAAATTTGCTTAAGGAAAATACTGTTTGGTTTGCATTGCATATTTAATTAAAGAATTACCTCACTCACTTTTTAAAACCTTCTTATAAAATATTTTACTTGTAATTGAGTTCCAAGGAAAAGCAGTTTGCCTTCAACAAACTTGGGAGCTTTTTTATTTCATTATAAATTTTCAAAGCAAGCGAATTAGCCAAAAAAACTCAGTTTCTTTATTTATCGCCTCTACACACTTCCACAAACCTGTTTTTAGAACATTCCTATTCATTCCTTCAAGTATAGCATAGAAGATATTTCACATAGCACTCTGAAAGCCAGGCTCCACCAGATGCTACCATTCACCCACCATTTCCCAGCATGGGATTCACTCTGCATCCTGGACATCTGCCATGTCCCACCCAGGCAGCAAGGTGTTCTCCAAGTTCTATACTGTTCCCTTAGGGGATTATCGGCTATTCAGGGTGCTGTCTCCTGAGGTGCATGCAAGGATGGTAAACCCTCAGGGACACTCAAGACTATAAAGTCTTACTTTATTCATGGTTGGGTCAAAACCAGATGCTTGTAGCAGAACTATGGAGAAAGTTATACAGACAGTTCCATTCAACACTCATGGAGTCAGGATTGGTCTTCCATATATTTCAGTTTTCACTAGAGACACATGTATTAGTTTCTTTTCTGTTGCTGTGATAAAACACCATGACTAAGCAACTTATAGTAGGAAGAATTGATTTGGCTTATGTTTCTGGAAGGAGAGTCTATAATGGTCTAGGAGGCATTTATTTATTTGGCTTACGTCCATAATTTATTTGGCTTATGTCCATAATGGTCTAGAAAGCATAGTGACAGAAGCTGGCCAGAACAGAAATCTTGAGTGTTCACAACTTCATACAGGCACAGGAAGGAGCAGAGAAACTGGAACTCTAGCAAGGCTTAAGATTTCTGGCTCTTCCTCTTCTGTTCCCAAGCATTTCTAAAGACGTGGGTTCCCGTGCAGACATGGCCAAGTCCAAGAACCACACCACACACAACGAGTCTCGAAAATGGCGTAAAAATGGCATCAAGAAACTACGGTCACAAAGATCTGAGTCTCTTAAAGGGGTGGACCCCAAGTTCCTATGAAACATGCGTTTTACCAAGAAGCACAACAGGAAGGTCCTGAAGAAGATGCAGGCCAACAATGCGAAGGCCATGAGCACCCTCGCTGAGGCTGTCAAGGCCCTTGTGAAGCCCAAGGAGGTTAAGCCCAAGATGCCAAAGGACCCAAACAGCAAGCTCCACCGACTTGCTTTCATCACCACCACCACCCCCCCCCAGTCTGGGAAAGCAGATTCGTGGCTACCTGGCCAAGGGTCACAGGCTCTGCCAAACAAAGGCCAAGACCGGCCTGCAGCTAAGACCCAGGCTTCAGCTAAGGCCCAGGACCGACTCCAGCTCAGGCTCCCAAAGGGGCCCAGGACCCTGTGAAGGCCCCATAGTAAAGGTTTATGTCTGCCAATGTGAAGAGAGATGGACTGGTGTGACCTTCCTCTCCACTGTTTGCTGAGACTGGTGTCTTGTGCTGTTTTTACAAATAAACTTGAGGGCAAGAAAAAAAAATAGATTCCCGGAAGCCCATTCCCAGGGATGGTCTCCTCCAGAATGGCCACACCTCCTAAAGGTCCCAGGATCCTCCAAACGGTGCAAGAAACTGGGGACCAACTGTCCAAATATTTGGAGCCCATAGGGTAGGTTTTCATTCAAACCATCACAATACAAATGTACAAAACTTCTTTCTTCAAAGCCTCACACTCCTAGTCAAAACATTTGTTTAAACATATATTGGTGAGTATGTGTGTTGGGGGGGGGGGGCTGCTGCCATCTTTTGGGCTCATAAACTTCAACTTAGACCCAATAAGGATCAGTTGGTTAGCCTTGTACAAAAGGCCAATATATTGGTATCCATCATCTAGAAACAAAACAGTCATGTATGTTTGTTTGTTTGTTTTTCCCCAAACTTGGTATTTAAGGGACATCTTGCTCAGAAGGAGATAAAAAATTGTGTTAGCTCTCGGGGCTAGAGAGATGGCTCAGTGGTTAAGAGCACCGACTGCTCTTACAGAGGACCAGGCTTTGATTCCCAGCACTCACATGGAGGCTGGGAACCATCTTTAACTCCAGTTCCAGGGGAATCTAAGACCCTCTTCTGACCTCCACAGCATTGCAGGACACGGGTGCACCAATCTACATGCAGACAGTACATTCATACACATAAAAAATAAAAAAAAATGTTTAAAATGTATTAGCTCTCAAATCACAATACAAATCTTACTTTTAAATAAAAGATAAAAGCAATTCTTCTTAAGGACATTTTAACCCATTTTTATAATTTATAAAAGAGGACTAGCTAGCTAATTTTGTTACCTAAGGGCTTTCTTTTCTTTAACCTTTCCTTGGATTGGTCCTTAAAGTAGCATCTGCATGTGAATTATCATAACCATGTTTATCTGTCACAGTGCCCAAGGGAATAAATGCAGACATTTTGTTCCCTGAAAGCTCACTTATATATGTTATCAGCCAATCAGGAAGAAATTCATGCAGCACATGGTTTTTGTGAGTCAACACAGACCAGTAGCCTTCTGTGGCAAACATGTTAAATCTACTAATATTTAGCCCTTTAGGGAAGGAGGGACATACTGTTAATGAAAGAAAGCAATAAGTGCCTTCAGACAAAAGAAAGGGGAAGTAGCTTGGGAATTCCACAGTAAAAAAGAAACCCAGCTCTTCCTCCATGAACAAGTCAGTGTTTTCTGATAAGGAAGAATTAGAAGCATCGTTTACTGAGGGTTGAATGTTTTTAACTTCAGGGCAGCTTCAGGCTAGGAGATGATTATATTATCTTAGAATCAAGAGTTTGTTTGGTTTCTCTACTCTTCAGGGTGCTAATGCTTTCTTTGGTTTAGGGAAAAAAAAGTCTCAAATTCTACAAAAGAGGATGATTCCTTTTGCATAGACAATAGATTCTCTCTATCGCACATATTATTGAACATTGAAGGTGTTGGAAGGTTCAAGGGGAGCAGTAGCAGCAGTAAAGGGAAAGGTCAGAAAAAGGAAAATGCTGAAAATGAATTCACCAAGAATTTGACAAAAAGTGTCTAGCCCAGCCATGTACAAGGCTTAAGGATTTATTTATATTTGATTTAAATAATACTTTGTTTTAAAAATCCTATACACTTTTACAACGTATCTGGATCATATTTATTATCACTGCCTCCTTCCAGCTCCTCCTAGTAAGTGCCCCCACCCTTCTCCTTTTTACTGTTTTGAATAAACCCCTGAGTCCATTCGGTGTATTGGAATATTAAGAATTTAATGGGTATATTAAAAATGTAGATACTATAGGTCTTCAGAAGTTTGATAAGGATTCAAGAGACATGGAATTAATTACCAGGTGGAACATAGTAAATGTCCAAAAGATAAATTTCAGCAGCTAATTACTGCTTTCTTCCACTTATTTTGATACTGAATAAAAGTAAAACTATTGAGTTCAATGTTCAAACTTTCGTGTTCAGTTATATTTAAATGCATTAAATTGTCAGCATTTAAACACTACATGGCATCTTCACAGCAATGGTGTTCGCCTCTCAGACTGCTATGTCTTCTTCCAAGAGGTCTCCTGTATTCATGATTATGTTTTTAAATCATCCAGATTAAGCTCAGCACTGCATTCAAAGAAGTCAGGAAATGGATCTGATAGAAAGATGAAAGCTATCTGAAAAAAGAGGTAGCATGAACCAGGTTCCCAGAGTATGCAATCCAGTTTCATTTCTTTTTTTAATTTAAGAAAATTTTAATTGCAAAATAGTAAAAATATTCTGAACATAAATAGCAGAGCAGGCCTGTCAGAATCACCCAACACAAAGCCATAAGTGAAAAGAGTAGAAGATGCTGTAGAAAATATGCCAGGCGTGGTGGTGCCCGCCTTTAATCCTAGCACTCAGGAGGCAGAGGCAGGCAGATCTTTGTGAGTTCAAGGCCAGCCTGGCATACAGAGTGAGTTCCAGGACAACTAGGGTTACAGGGAGACCCCATCTTGAAAAGACAAAAAAAAAAAAAAAAAAGTACCAGTTGAACAACCACAATGATTATTATAGACGTCACCAGCCTGTGCTTCTTTTTTTGAATATCTTTTTTTATATGTCTTTTTTTATTTTTTTTTTGAATATGTCATTTTTTTATAAAAGCATTTTTTATTTTTTTTTGAATATGTCTTTTTTTATAAAAGCATTTTTAATTAAATGCACAGACATAATAATACTTCATGCAAGTTGTATAAATACTTAATAAGAATTTTAAAAAGTCCAACATCAAAAAGTATCCAAAGGTTTTAAACTATTCTAAAATAAGATTCCATATTTGACCTTTCAGACAGATCAGAAAAATACTTTTAAGTACCAAATATTTACTGAGATGAAAGAAAATACATATAGGTCCATACTGTAAGTGAAAGTCCAAGTCGGCTCACTAGTTGAACACTCTCCAAAACTTTTTTTAATTTAAATTTTATTGAATTTTTTGTGTATCTCATATGCAACATTTTAATCATCTTTATACTCTCTTCCCCATCTACACCCTCCAATAGCCCCCCCCCACCAGATTTCATACATTCTCTGTCATCTATGTTAAGGCCTATAAAGTCAAGTTAGTACACGATGACATCCTAGCTATCTAGAATCCCTCCTTTATAAAAGATCATCTCTTCCTTACCCAGGTACAAATAGTTCTTAGTCTAAGATTGGGGCCTGCTGCCCATTTCCATAGTTCTATACTGTGTTTTCGTCTGCTTCTGTTTGCATAGGTCTTATGTATGTTGACACCATTGATGTAAGTTCATATGAGCAAGGTCCCAGGAGCCTGTAAGACTCCGTATCCTTATGGACGTGCACCTCCTCCTGGGGCTCTTACAGTCTTTCTCCTCTCTCTTCAACAATAGTCCCTAAGCCCTGGGTGGGTGAAGTTTAATATGGGAGTCCTGTCCAAGGACCCACATTCGGCAGACTTTTCACTCAAGCTCTAGAATTTTTTTGGTTTTTTGGAGACAATGTCTACCTGTAGCCCCAGCTATCCTGGAACTCAATGTGTAGACCAGGCTGGCCTTAAACTCACAGAGATCTGCCTGCCTCTGCCTCTTGAATGTTGGGAGTAAAGTCTAGCCACATCTGGCTAGGCTGTAGACTTTGAATATTTTTGAGTATCAGATACACTTATCTCTTACCTCCTAGAGATAAGATAGCTAGACTTGAAGCTAGAAATAGCTTTATCCATTCAAAACCTCACTACATTTAGCTCTATAGTACATGAGATTCTTATAATTCCAGTATTGAAGAACTCTGTAGTATCAATTTATACAGGGAAAACAATCTTTGTTCTTCCTCGTCAGCAACCACTGTGTGAATCTATTACCATAAATAATAGGGTTTGTACCGATCTGTTCACAGATTCAGCAAATAAAATTTTGCCAGCTTGCTGTTTATGCCTGTTTCAAACATGTTCTTCTATATAAAGAAGATGTCTAATAACCAAGTACATCTTTCACTTCCAGTAGAGTATTGAATTTTCTTGATGCAGATGATAGCTCACCCAGAAAACCTTCAATACTTATATAGCTTTCCAATTACAGAAACAAAGACTCCCCTAGGCTATTTGGCCTTCGAAGCAAAATTACTTTTCAGTGAGACTTATTGAGCTGTACATTGTAACATAAGTTTAGATGAAGTAGAGTGGCCTTATACTAAGCTCTCTAGAGCAATCCAACTCATCTGGTCCTCTTTTCTACCACACAATACCTGTCCCATTCCATGTAGCAAATGAATTCCACATCTTTCCCTTAATCTCAGGAATTATCTCCTCACATCCTCACCAATGTTTCTTCCCAAAATGAGATTTCTCACTGGTTACTGGTATGTGGCCCTCCCTGAGAAAACAAAAAACTCTACTATCATTCATAAAGCTGACCACACTCCTTCTAACAATCACAGTTATTTTATAACTAAAACATGAAAGTGTCTTTGAACTTATTAATGTCTTAGCTTGTCTGTTTGATCCATCCATCTGTCCAGCTTGTTGTCTACCTTTATACCGTAAGTGTAAGGCCTAAGACACTTTGTTTTGAATCCCAGGTGCTATACACAGTGACTTCTAAACAAATCATATGTGTCACGTTGGAAGAGTGGAACTTCACAGAGGGTAAAGATAAAACATTGCCAATTCTTTTTCCTTTTGCTTCCCAAGTCCACAGAGGTAGTTCTTTTTTGTTTTTAAGCTAAAATAGAGGGCAGATCTCATCACACTATTTCTGGTCAGTATCAGAAAATGAAAACTGCAGAGAGCCTCATCTGTCACAGTGCCTCTTATGAGGAGACTGACCCTAGAGCCCAGCCAAATGGGAATATTCAGTTCTTTCCGAGTCTTGCCTAAAGCCATGCTATCACTCATCAGTCTTCACTTCCTTCTTTGAACTACATACTGGCACTCTCTAATCTCACTTTACATCTGGATCTTGTCCAGCAGGCGTTTCTCTGTAGTATCCAAGTCCACAGAGCAAACAGTTGATCTTTCCCAGGCCCCGGTTTTTCTTCATCTAATAATCTTTGAAAAGTGTCACTGCATTCTAAGCACTCAAGCACAGTGTGTGGAACATAGCAGAGCCTGACACTTGCCTTTGGTTATTGAAGAAATCCATAGTTTCCACAAAACTACCTTCTACATGTCTTTGAATTGAACTCTGCTTCATATTTTCAGGAAGATGCTGCTCCCTGCTCACCATATCAATTCATTTTCATTCTATACACTCAGGTGACCTTTATTTCCCAATGTGTTGATTTACGAGGGTCTACAGACTTAAGGCAGAAGGAATGCATTCATTCCAAAACTTAGTCTCAAACACGTTTCATGGTTCTGCCACATTCTTCCTTTGCTTCTGCCCATAGAGCTGAAGGCAGAATGCTCATATGTGTGTTAAGAGGACCGTGGTGCACTTTATGACAAGATCATCTAAAGTAAGTCACTTAAGTACCTGACACTTGGCATGAGCTACAAATATTATGCTAACACGATGATATTTTAACATTGTAGATATGCTTTTTACACACAAGATGCTTTATTATTGCAACATGCACAAACAATAGAGGAATAAATATCTGTATCCAAACAAACAAGAAAGAATTGAATGCCCAGGGTTGAAAGAATGCCGGAGGGAGAAAGCAAGGGATTAAATTACCATGATGGAAAGAATGCTCTCATAGGCAAAGGAGGGTCCAGATTCAGTGGCTTCTCAAGTCTTCTCTCCTCCTTCAAGATCATGAAATGTACTCCACTCAGGGGGAGGTGTGCAATCTGGTGTTCTTCAGGAAGTCAAAACTCTCAAAAGGTAGAGGACTAAAGGAAAGAACTTTTCTATTTCTGGATAGACGTCATCAGAAGCAGAAACAGAGCCTTTTGTCTTGGCAGCTTCTGGGGGTCTTTATCACAGTGAAAGCTGGTTGTTTTTGCTTGAGGGGTCTATTAGTCCTTAGTGGCTTTTCTGTAGTTCTGTTGACAGTTAACAAAGTTTTTTTTACTAGTTTTAGATAAGGCTGTTAGAACACAGAACGTTTTGCCAACACATGGTGTTGAGACTTGTGGTTTCCCATGCAAGGCTTTGACAACAAAGGCTCAGCCCATGCTTAGGAGCTGTACGACTGCCTGGTTCTCCATCATCCTTGTCGACAAAGAGTTCCCATTCTAGATTACTTGAAGACTCCCACATTGTGAGTTCTATAAGCCAGCATTGGTTATGGAAATTAAGACTTCATTAAATGGCTAGGGTAACAGTCACAGTTATTAAAATGATTTTAAGGTTAGAAAACCTGTTTATAAATAAAGCAGCACAAAGCCAAACAAAAACTCCACTAGTTACTAGCCATTGGACTTTGGATATTTGAGGATTCCAAATCCAGTGATATGTGTACATGTATTACCTGGGAAAGATGAAATATTGCTCTATTTTCCCTTTCCTTGGCTCTTTCTAAAGTCAATCATTGATACTTAGGGGTAGAGAGGTCATCCATAGTTTCCTGATGCCAGGAAAACTTTTTTTTTATATATTAGATTTGGTTTTTATTGTAGAGCACACACATATCAGGGCAAAGTGATGCACACACAACTACAAATCATTTTTGGGAAAAAAAGCTGTAAAAAAAAAAAAAAAAAAAAAAAACAGAAACAGAAAAACCAACCCTGCACTGCTTTAGTTACACAGTCCTGACTTGAGGGATCCAGACTGGCAAAGGAGTTCTGGCTCCAGAGAGGGATTTCTTGATAGCTGGCTGGCCCAGATTTCCGCAGCCTCTTGAGGCCTTAGGGCCAGCCCCTGTATACCCCTGAAGTGGTGGTGGCACGGCTGCTCGGAAGGCCTCTGTGTGGCAGGCCTAGGTCCTGGACTGGCTGCCAAAAAAGACATTCCTAATGAATCTAGACCAGCAAAACCCTGCAGCCTTCCAGGATCTGAGTGGGTAGAAACTGCCAACAGCTTTACCTTTTTATTTATACTTTCCTTTTATTTATTTTTTTTAGAAGCCCCTTCCCCAGCACCCATGCCCAAGGTGGAGAAGGTACCAACCCAGTCTGCAGGTGACTTCTTGTCTTGGATGTGCGCTGTTGGCAGACAGAGAGGGCACAGCTTCTTAGAGGGCTGAGACGGGGAAGGGGGCCCAAGCTGGTCAACGGAGGAGAAAGGGACAGGAGGGAGCCGAGAGACCAAAGGGACGGGAGGGAGCCGAGAGACCGAAGGGACAGGAGGGAGCCGAGAGACCGAAGGAGCAGGACGGAGCTGAGAGACCGAAGGGACGGGAGGGAGCCGAGAGACTGAAGGGACAGGAGGGAGCCGAGACACCAAAGGGACGGGAGGGAGCCGAGAGACCGAAGGAGCAGGAGGGAGCCGAGAGACAGAAGGGACAGGACAGGAGGGAGCCGAGAGACTGAAGGGACAGGAGGGAGCCGAGAGACCAAAGGGACGGGAGGGAGCCGAGAGACCGAAGGGACAGGAGGGAGCCGAGAGACCAAAGGGACGGGAGGGAGCCGAGAGACCGAAGGGACAGGAGGGAGCCGAGAGACCAAAGGGAGGGGGGATTCCTCAAAACAGAAGAGAACAAAAGCCCCACCACGCACAAGTTCCCACACCCCAAATGCTAGACTTGGACACAAACCAGTTCTTCTAGCTAGAAACAATTCCTACAAATGACCAACATGGCAGCTCTAACTGTTCCGTACAGTCACACACATATGCCTAGAAGGAGCAACCCAGCAGAGAGGCATTTTCTTGGCAAGAAGAGGTCAGGACTGCTGTGCTAGCCCCTTGACAGCCCAAGGATTGGTGGGCAGAGCAAGCCAAGGGGCATGCAGAAAGCCTGGGGACTCAGCAATGGCTTTGAGGTGGCAGGGACTGGCACTGTCTAAGCCCTGAACAACCACCCAGCCAACCTGAGTAGTGGGGAAGAGGCTATTTGCATGAGCTTCCAGTGCCTGGATAGGTGAGAAGTGGGGATAGCAGGCCCAGCGCAGGGCCTATAAGGCTCCCAGAGATCTCAACCAAGCATGAAGTCCAGTGGAGGAAAGGGCTGGCAGAAGAATGAACTTTGTTTAGAACACTGAAAGATTTACATTTAAAGCCAAAACAAGAATTTTTTAACCAAAACATTTGTTGTATTTAAATAATCCCAGCCTGACACAGCTCCACTTGACAATGGCTATCCCCAACATCTCTACTGGCTACTCTGGTGTGAGCTGTCCCCTACAGAAGTCAATACTGCCTTCCCATCCAGGAAGAAAGCCAAGAACATAAGAACCCAGGTTTTGGCCAATTCTGTTCTTCAGCCTTAATGGGCAACAAAGCAAGGAAAAAGTATATAGGATCAAAATAACAAAAACAAAAACAAAACCCTCATTAACAATTAACTGAAGAATTCTACAAACACAGTCAAAGCAAATATAAGAAATATAAGAATTTACATCAACCATATGTTTGACCTTCTCAACTTTCAAAAGAATATATCTGCAGGAGTTACTAAAATACTTTGTTGGGATATGTAAACAGAGTCTACTCCTCCTTCCAAGGTACCACAGACAATCTGAAGTACAGGTCCACCAAAGTACACTCCAGGGGACCAATGAGTTTTTTGGGGATTGCTATCAGGACAATGGGTAAGCGATGACTTATAGAAACTCGGTGTTCCACCCACTAAGACCACACTGGAAAGTCTTCACCCAGCACAGAGGATGGTTTCCCCATAACCCTATGAATGAAGAACCCTCTTAGTATTTCCCCCAAGCCACATGCCATTAAAGCTGAATTGCTCTTCATGGTTTGGGAGGTATGACTGGATGATCAGGTGAGATGTCCTGCCCCCCAGCTGTGAGGATCTTTTCAAATGGGCACAGCTGAGCTCAGAAAGTTGGTCATCTACCTGACTCCAACGGCAGTTAATACAAGAACAGGATTAATGAACTCATAGGTAAAGTACTGCTCAGGCTGGAGTTACAGACCAGTAATGATATCTCCACTAGAAAACCCAGACCTTCTCCCCATGACAGGAATGGAAGAATTCAGATTTTAATATGTAAGAATATGGAACTAGAAAAAAATTAATTCAGCACAAAATAGTCATAAAAATATAACTTTGAATTCTCTCTAAATCTTACATCCCATTTCAAGACAATGTTGAGCTGTTACTGAAGAATTACACTAGTGGTTCTACTCGGGGCTAACCACTTACATCATGTATTAATCAACCATTATACATAAATTATGCTAGCTGTAAGGATATTTCTTACACAAGAAAAATGAGAAAAATTCCCTCAAAAATATATAGTAGAGATTTTAAAGGCTCTACTTTAAAAACCCTCAGTGGCAGGTACAGTGATGCACATGTTTGATCTCAAAAATTGGGAAGCAAAAAATCTCTTTGAAATCAAGGCCAGTCTGGTCTGCATAGCAAGTTTTGGACCAGCTGGGTTACAAGGAGACCCTGTCTGAAACAAAACAAAACAAAACAAAACAAAACAAAACACTTTCAGTATCTGCAATGTCCTTGTGGTGTTTGATGCTCTCCTTCCTCAACAAACGTTAGCTAAATGAGTGAGTCATCAGTCTAGGTCCTCTTTCCCATCACTTTTGTTTCCATTCATTGGATTTTATGAAGCAATGTCTCTTTAGCAGCCTTTTTTTTTTGAGTTGTATGTTCTTTTTTATTTATCTATTTATATTTTTTATCAAATCTAGATCTGTGTCCCCCACCTTATCCCCCCACCCCCACTAGAGCTCATGCATTCTGCCAAACATGCTTTTCCTCTCTCTCAGTCTTTCTCAATATTCTCCATGTGGAAGTTGACTGTTTTGAGTAGAAGTTCACTGTTTCAGTCAGTTCTTTGATGCAGTCCTTTCTGTTGTTGTTGTTGTTGTTGTTGTTTCCAATATGCATCACTCCCAACTGCTTTGGACAAAAGCTTAAGGGGCCTTGCACAAGAAATACTTACAACTACGTAATTGGCACTAGCATCCACAGATGAGGGATACCATTCGTCCTTTGATTTTCTGGGACTGTGTTACTTCACTCAGCATGATGTCCTCTAGCTCCAGCCATTTTCCTGCAAAGCTCATGATGTCATCTTTCTTTACTGCTGCATAGAACTCCATTGTGTAGATGTACCACATTTTCTCTATCCACTCATCAGTTGAGGGGCATTTGGGTTGATTCTAGCTCCTTGCTATTGTGAAGAGAGCTGAAATAAACATGGCTGTGCATGTATCTCTGTGGTGGGGTGAGTCTTGAGGATACATGCCTAGGAGTGGTATGGCTGGGTCAGGTGGCAAGTTCATTCCAAGTCTTCCAAGGGTTCTCCACACTGCTTTCCATAGTGGCTGTGTGAGTTTACATTCCCACCAGCAGTGGATGAGTGTTCCCCTTTCCCTACAACCTCTCCAGCACTTGGTATCATTTGTTTTTTTGATCCTAGCCAGTCTTATTGAAGTAAGATGATATCTTAAAGTGGTTTTGATTTGCATTTCCTTAATGATTAGTGATGTTGAACACTTCTTAAGGTGTTTCTCAGCCATCTCTAATTCGTCACTTGTGAAGTCTCTGTTCAGCTCTTTGCTCCATCTATTGAGTGGGTCATTTGTTTTCTTTCTTCTTTATTTTTTGAGTAGTTTATATATTATGGAAATCAATGCTTTGTCAGATGTTTCAGCAGTGAAGTTTTCCTCCCACTCTGTGGGTTTTCTCTTCACTTCCTTGATTGTTTCTTTTGATGTACAGATTGTTTCTTTTGAGTTTAATGAGGTCCCATATGTCAATTGTCGACATTAATTCTTGTGCAGCTGCTGTCTGATTTAGGAAGTCTTTTCCTATTTTCCTATGCCTATGTCTTGTAGTCTGCTGCTAACTCTTCTATCGCCTTCAGACTTTGGGGTTTCACGTTGAGGTCTTTGATCCATCTGGAGTTGACTTTTGTACAGGGCAAGAGGTAGGAGCTTAATTTCATTCTTCTACAAGTGGTGATCCAGTTTTGCCAACACCACTTGCTGAAGATGCTGTCTTTTCTCCATTGTGTCTTCTTGGTCCCCTTGTCAAATATGAGATGGCTGAAATTGTATGTGCTCAGGTTTGGATCTTTGGTTTTGTTCCATCAGTCAACAGGTCTGTTTTTGTGCCAGTACCAGGCTGTTTTTATGACTATAGCCCTGTAGTATAGTCTTTAGCAGCTTTCTTCTAGCACTGAACACTTTGCACAAGACAAACTGCTTCCTTTCCTCCTAGGTCCTTATTCTACTATGTTTTTTTTCAAGCTCACTGATTATAACCTACAGAGAAACAGATGACCTAGTGTATCCGAGAGAGGCATATTTAAATTATTTAAACCAAAGTTTCACAAAGCATTCTTAATTTTTTAACTTTAAAAAGATACTCAGATATTTTCTTTTCTATTATCTTTTGTCTCTTTTGTTTTGTTATGTTTTGTTTTAGTTTGGGAGGTAATTGTCACCCCTATAAGGTATATATTTTAGATAACTTCGACAGTACTAGGTTTCTATATAGTTTTTCAAAAGGTTTTTCATGTGCGTTATCTCTCCCCATACTCCCTCCTCTACCTTAACTGCAAGAATGTCAATCCATTTAATCCTTCCTGTTACAGTCTCCCTTTTCCTACTACTCTCTTTTTCACACAGATCTTCCCCTCCCACTTGGCCCCTTACTAGTTTCCTAACATCTTGGGGTATCTTAGGAAAAGCACAACTCTAAAGACACATAGCTAACATCTACATATAAGAGAAAACATGCAATTGTTGTCTTACTGGTTCTGGGTTATCTCACTCAGGATAACTGTTTCTGATTCTATCCACTGACCAGCAAGTTTCATTAATTTCACTTTCTTGGATAGATGAATAGTATATCAATGTGTAAATGTACCATACTTTCATTATCCACTTACCAGTTGATTTTACATGTCCTGTTTACATTCCCTGGCTATTGTGAATCAAGCAGCAATAATGAGAGATGAGCAAGGATCTTTATAGTAGAATACAGAGCCCTTTGGTATATGCCCATGAGTATTAGAGCTAGATTTTGTGATAAATAAACCTCTATCTTTTTGAGGAGTCTTCACACCGATTCCTACAGTGTTGCACTGGGTTTGCATTCCAAATACCAGTAAATAATTCCCCTTTCTCCATACCCATGCCAGCATTTCTTGTCTTTTTTATCTTGGCCATCCTAACTCGGAAAAGATGAAATTTCAAAGTAAAAAATGATAAAGTTAAATAGACTTCACAATCCAAGAATAGATCACACCTTCAGTTTGAGCAATTGTTTATGTGTTATAGGGAAATCAGTTTATTAATAAATGCTTACGATGTGTCAGGAAGATAAGAAATTGTGGCCCTGTGACAGATACTCAACATATCTTAAGTGTGATCCTCATCAGGGCCTGCCAGGGGACCAGAATCTTCCTGTGTGACATACTTGCTGCAGCACCTTCACTGATTGATGTGTAATCACTCATATAAACATCATCACAGCTGTATAAAATATAAATTATTGTTCTCTCTGTTTCAGAGTTGTGGAAGCTAAGACATAACTAATATCAATATCTGAGTCTGTTTGGACTACTATAACAAAATATCATGGGCTTGGTGCCTTATAAACAATAGAAATGAACTTTCATGTTTTGGGGAGCTAGGAAGACCATGATGAAGGCAATCACATATTCTGTGCTTTGTGAGGGCCTATTTCTTCATTCATGAATTATACCTTTTTGCCGTGGCCTCACACAGTAAAAGGAATGAGGTATCTTTCTTTGCTATTTTTTTAATAAGAAAACTTATCTCATATGTGAACACTCTCTTATGACTGAACAAAGCCTTCACATCATGATACTATCACTACAAAGCTTGAGTTGATACATATATCTTAGTGGAAAAGAGTGTCCATAGCCATGAATCTTGTGCCTTAAATCACAAAGGTGCTGATGGACAAAGTTGGGAATTGAAAGCAGTCCATCTCCAGCATCCATGTTCTTATTCAATATTGTCTGTGGAGTACAGGAGCCAGCTACACAAAGTTTGAGTAAGAACTATGCTTCTATTAAGTACAAAGGCCTAAGAAAAAATAAATATGCCCTTACTGTCCAGTAGAGATAATTACCCAATTAAAGTTGTTAAAGTTCCATTTCTAAATAACCACCACTCTATTCTTTTCTGGTTGTTGCCAGCAACCTATCACTGTCCTTAGTAATTTGCAATTATGTATGTTGCTTTGAAACCAATGTAAATTATCCTTTTATTTTCTAAGTTCAACATAGCAAACATGAGATCTTTATCCCAGATAAACTATGGTCTCCAGTAATACAATGCAATTTTCCTTTTTCTGCAAGACCTTTCCAGTAACTCAGCTTTCTCCAGGAAACAGTAATAGTAAATCTCCAAGTTCTGCCAGATCCCAAGGTCAGAAAAGAATCTTACAGAGAGATATCCCTGTCTTGAGCTCAGTGTGGCTACTTATAGCTATACTCTCATCAATTAGGAGGCTGATACATAAAGAGCACTCACACATTTGATGCCTGTTTGAGCAATATAATAAGTTCAAGGCAAGCTTAAACTATGTAGTCAGACTCTGTCAAAAGGAAAAGAAGAAAGAAAGAAAGAAAGAAAGAAAGAAATAAAGAAAGAAAGAAAGAAAGAAAGAAAGAAAGAAAGAAGAAAGAAAGAGGAGGAAGGAAGGAAGGAAGGAAGGAAAAAAGAAAGAAAGGAAGGAAGGAAGGAAGGAAGGAAGGAAGGAAGGAAGGAAGGAAGGAAGGAAGGAAGGAAGGGAAAAGTGAGAAATGTCATACCTGTCTCTAGCCTGAGGACATACATGCCAAAAATCACAGGATTGAGTCTGTCTGTAAGGTTACCTCAGGAACCTTAACTGATGTATGTTCCAGTGTCACTAGAAGTTGCTTGTTTCATTGATATAAAAATAGCTACTTCCAACACTGAAAATTAGTGAAAAGAGTCTGGAGCAGGAAGGGAGTATGGTAAGTACACAATTCTTTAATGACAGGTCAAAAGGACTAGAGGATGAAGAGCTAATGTAGGCTGAGCATAATGAAGGCTGAGTTTAATAGTTCAATGTACATTATAATGAAATCCATTGCTTGGAAACTTCAAGAGACTACACATCAAACTTTCAAAGTATTTTGTCAACAAAATCACATTTCAAAGAGAAGGAATATCTCTACTTACTATGAAAACAAAGAGATTTAACACAGAGAATCAATTGTTCGGATATTCCAATACTGAAAGCCAGAACAGTTAAGGACTGGTTCCCCAAGTGAACAACTAACTACCTCAGATAAATAGGAGATCAGATCTCAGAGTTGAGAATCCATGGAGGCCGGCCTTCCCAGCCTAATCTGGAGGTCTAGACCCTGCTGCCAGAGCACCTGCTATGCCTGTCCTTCATCCTGAAGCCCTATCAGTGTATCATCACCTCTACTTTTGCTTAGCTTACCTTTGAATTCATAACTCTTTCTTCCATCACATTGCCAGAAGAGCCAGTTTGCCAAAGTGATATTTGGGAAAGAGGTTTAACCTTCTAACATGCATGCTGTGGCAAGCTGTACTGAAAAGAATTGGAATACACAGATGCCCAGGAACATGAGGGAGAGAGGGCGAGGGGAGGAGGAAGGGAAGGAGGGAGGGAGGGAGGGAGGGAGGGATCATACCTGTCTCTAGCCTGAGGACATACATGCCAAAAATCACAGGATTGAGTCTGTCTGTAAGGTTACCTCAGGAACCTTAACTGATGTATGTTCCAGTGTCACTAGAAGTTGCTTGTTTCATTGATATAAAAATAGCTACTTCCAACACTGAAAATTAGTGAAAAGAGTCTGGAGCAGGAAGGGAGTATGGTAAGTACACAATTCTTTAATGACAGGTCAAAAGGACTAGAGGATGAAGAGCTAATGTAGGCTGAGCATAATGAAGGCTGAGTTTAATAGTTCAATGTACATTATAATGAAATCCATTGCTTGGAAACTTCAAGAGACTACACATCAAACTTTCAAAGTATTTTGTCAACAAAATCACATTTCAAAGAGAAGGAATATCTCTACTTACTATGAAAACAAAGAGATTTAACACAGAGAATCAATTGTTCGGATATTCCAATACTGAAAGCCAGAACAGTTAAGGACTGGTTCCCCAAGTGAACAACTAACTACCTCAGATAAATAGGAGATCAGATCTCAGAGTTGAGAATCCATGGAGGCCGGCCTTCCCAGCCTAATCTGGAGGTCTAGACCCTGCTGCCAGAGCACCTGCTATGCCTGTCCTTCATCCTGAAGCCCTATCAGTGTATCATCACCTCTACTTTTGCTTAGCTTACCTTTGAATTCATAACTCTTTCTTCCATCACATTGCCAGAAGAGCCAGTTTGCCAAAGTGATATTTGGGAAAGAGGTTTAACCTTCTAACATGCATGCTGTGGCAAGCTGTACTGAAAAGAATTGGAATACACAGATGCCCAGGAACATGAGGGAGAGAGGGCGAGGGGAGGAGGAAGGGGAGGGAGGGGAGGAGGGTAGGGAGGAGAGGAGGGCGGAGTGGCGGAGAGAGGAGGGAGAGAGGAGGGAGGAAGGTAAGGGGTGAGGGAGGGGTTGGAGCGCGAGTGAGTGATAGGAGTGAAGGGAGAATTATATTAGGGTAGGGTGTGTCATTCTTTTCTCCTCTCATTCCTTTCATCTCGGTATTTTTAGAGTCATCTTCCTTTCTCGCCTTATAATTTGATCAGTATATAGTAATAATCTCATTTTCTCTTAAAAAAGTAGTCTACAAAACTGAAGCCTGCCAAAATTAAATAGATGTGTTCCAAGCAATGCATACACTGTAAAAAGAATTGTGCCTAGATATATTTTGTAGTTTGAATGTTAAATTGACTCACTAATCTTTTTATAAACATATACCTCATTTAATTGACAAATTCAGCCATTTTGAAGATCCTTTAGTTGATTTTACATTTAAAAGTCTCATGGTGATGGGGGGAGCTGATATCTTATAATGTGTTTATGTTTGCATTTCCTTAATAATTATAACGACATTGAACACTTTTTCAGAGGTTTCTCATTTCTCAGCCATCTTTTACTCCTCACTGGTAAACTGGCTAAGATCAAGAAAACAAATAAAGACCAAGTTGGAGAGGTGGTGAGGAAAGGGGAACACTCATCCACTGCTGGTAGGAATATAAACTGCACACAACCATTATGGAAAGCAGTGTGGAGAACAGTTAGAAGAATCAAAAAGGAGCTTCAGCTACTGTGACCCAAGCCATACCACTCCTGGTATCAATGTCCACAGACTACATCCTAATCGCAAATGAACCACATGCACTCTATGTTCGATTGGCAGCGCTTTTCAACAAGAGCAAAGAGTGGGAAGCAACACCAAAACTGATGCCCTCAAGCTAAGGACTAAGATCACCACCAAATGGTCGAAGAAACATCTATACAATGGAGTTCATATACAGGAGGCAGTAAAAGATGCACATCAGGCTGAGGCGAGAAAGGAAGAGAGGGAGGGTGGTTTATGCCTTTAATTAAATGCCCTAGCACTTGGTGATGCAGGAGGCAGACGGATCGCTCAGTGATGTCAAGGCCATTGGTACTAAAACAGAGTGAGTTCGGGGACAGCCAGAGCTACAGTGAGACCCTTTGCAGAACCNAGAGGTACAGGGCGTGGAGGCGAGGGCGGGTTGGGAGCGCGAGTGGAGGGAAGGGAGGGAAGGAGGAAGAATTATAGGTAGGGGTGTCATTCTTTTCTCCTTCATTCCTTTCTCTCTGGTATTTTTAAAGTCATCTTCCTTTCCTGCCTTAATAATTTGATCAGTATATGTAATAACTATTTGTCTCATTAAAAAAGTAGTCTACAAAACTGAAGCCTGCCAAAATTAAATAGATGTGTTCCAAGCAATGCATACACTGTAAAAAGAATTGTGCCTAGATATATTTTGTAGTTTGAATGTTAAATTGACTCCTAACTCTTTTTATAAATATCACCTATTTAATTGATCAAAAATTCCCATTGTGAAGATCCTTTAGTTGTTTTACATTTAAACAGTCTGTCATGGTGAATAGGAGGGAGAGTGATATCTTATAATGGTTTAAGTTTTGCCATTTCACCTTAATTTAATAACGACATTGAACACTTTTTCAGAGGTCCATTTCTCAGCCATCTTATTACCTCACTGGTGAAGACTGGCTAAGATCAAGAAACAAAATACAACCAAAGTTGGGACATGTGAGGAAAGGGGAACATCATCCACTGGGTAGGAATATAAACGTCACACAACCATTATGGAAAGCAGTGTGGAGAACAATTCGAAGAATCAAAAGAGTTCCTACTTGACCACCAGCCATACCACTCCTGGGTATATATCCAAGACTATTCCTATCGGCAAAGAATCAATGCCATCTATGTTTGATTGCAGCCTTTTCACAAAGCAAAGCGGGGCACCAAACCCAAAATGTGCCTAGTGTGTGTCCCCACCCGCACAACTCCCAAACACACGCACCCCCACCCCCACCTATTTTTATTTTTATTTACTCTATTTTTTTTTTTTCGCCCTTTTCAAAAAAAAAAAAAAAGATGACATCATGAAATTTGCAGATAAGTTGATGGAACTTGAAGCCATTATGCTAAGTGCAGTAACACAGTCCCCCTGCCCCCCCAAAAAGAAACAGGGAATAGTTTTACTCATTTGTAGATGCTAGTACCAAATCCCCCAATTGAAAGGCAAGCTGAGCAGCGTTATTGCTATATTTTTTTCTATCTGAAAGCAACTGTGATATTATAATGTGAATATCTTAATGAGCCCTAGAATTAACTTACCACTTACTTTCAGACATGGTAATTAATGTATATGGGTGGAAGATATATATTCATATTTTAGAGTAATATAAAATTAAAGGGGAAAATGTGAACTCCTAAACAAATATCAGAGTTAACATACAGTTTATTCCTGGAGGACATAATTCTGACACATAGATGACATTTATATAGGCCTATTTTGGAGCAATACAATGGCAAGGGAACCACAACAACATAAGGACTGGGTCAAAGATCAAACTGATATCATTAAATTCTGCCCCAAACAACAAACCTTTGCAGAGAAAAAACTTTAAAAAGACTGAGAGAAAGATGCAGGACATGTATAGCAGAATGCATGATCTGGGGTGGGGTGGGGGGAAGGGAAAGGGGAATATGTCTAAATTGAACTGAAAAATGATGTCTGAAATACACAAAACATCAATAAAAAGGAAACAATAAATAAATAAATAAATAAATAAATAAATAAATAAATAAATAAATAAATAAAATTCTCTGGTCAATATAATCAAGCAATTAGTGCTTTATTAGGAAAAATTTAAAGGACAAATATTGTTTGGGGGAAGCTAGACTTTCTTAAGAATGGTGTGCCTTTATCTTCATTATCATGTGAAATTTATATCATATTTTTCAATATTTTTATATCTTTAAATATTTTATGTGTGTTATAATTTGTTCCCTGGCCTCTTTCCTTTGCTTAACATTAATTGTACTCTGGTTTAAATTCTCCTTATTTCGTATATGACAATTCAGCTTTCTACTTTAACTTTCAGTCTTATTGTTTTTAGTTGTGTTATTTTTATTCAATTGCAATATTGATACAACATCCTTTCCTCTTGGGGTTCACTCATTCCTTTACTGAGTCATCTCCAGTTTTCCAGTTTTTTTTTTCCTGCACTGATGACGTGCAACTCTCTGTAAATGCCACGGGGACTTTGTAAGTTCAGTATTCCTCCAACCCTTCCAATTTAAAATTATTTTTCTACAGCGTTGGCTGTAAAAGAATAGCTTCGGGACTGGAGAGATGGCCGAGCGGTTAAGAGCGCTGACTGCTCTTGCAGAGGACCCGGGTTCGATCCCCAGCACCCACATGGCGGCCGAGAACCATCTGAAACTCCAATTCCAGGAGAACTCCAGTTCCAGGGGAATCCGATGCCTGCTTCTGACCTCCGCGGCATTGTGCGACACGGGTGCACAGAATTGCATGCAGACAGTACATTCATACACATACAGAAATAAATAAAATTAATTAAAAAATTTAAAAAAAAGAATAGCTTCAATGTTTACAAAATCATTACACTGTCTGTGCTTTCCTTGAGGCTCATGTTTTTCTATGATTCCTTGTTTTGTGTTGCAATGTTTCTTAATTTTGTCAATTCTGGTCATTTGACCTGCTTCTAATATTTGTTTAACTTTAACTAAAATATATCTCAGAGATGACAAGTTTCCAGGTCCACAACCTTTATGACCTGGCTAGCCAAGAATCTCACCTTAAACAAGAGTGACTCTGCCTCCCAGCAGCCATCTGTTGTCTATAGTTCCTCAGGTTGGGTTGGGGTTTGTGCTGGATAGCTTTAGTGTCAACTTGATACACCTGGGCTGAGGGAGCCTCAATTAGGGAATTTCCCCATTGGACTGGCCTATGGCCACACCTTTGGAGTATTGTCTTGATTGATGAGTGAGTGATGTGTGAGGGTCTAGCCCTTCTGGTCTAGCCCCAGGCAGGTTGTTGTATACAGTATAAGAAAACAGGATGAGCATGGACCAGGGGAGCAAGCCAGTAAGAAGCATTCCTCCATGGTCTGTGCTTCAGCTCCTGCTTCCAGGTTCCTGCCCTGACTTCCTTTGTTGGGCTCCCTCAGTGATGATCTGTGATTGTGACGCTGGAGATGTGAACAGAATAGACCCTTTTTTCCCCATGTTGGTCAGAGTGTTTTGTCTCAGTAATCTAAGAGAAATTAGAACAAGGTTTCTTACCAAACTCCCCAAGTCCATGCTGGGCTTTGGTTTGGATTGAGTTTATGTGGGACTTGTGCATGCTGTCACTTTTGCTTTGAATTCATGTGAGTTTTGCCAAGCTGTCAGGAAAACTCTGTTTCCCTATGGTCATCCACCACCTCTGACTCTTAGAATCTTTCTGTCCCGTCTTCCACAATGAGTCCTGAGCCTTTGGAGGCAAAAGTATAACATGTATGCCCTAATCAGGGCTAAGCATTTTGCAACAATCTCTGATTGTTGGTCAGTTGTGGATTTCTGTGTTAATCACCATCTGCTGCATAAAAAAGCTTCTCTGGTGAGAGTTGAGAGATACATTAATCTATGGGTAGAATAATTAGTCATAAGAGTAAGTTTAATGCAGTTTAGCAGAATAATAGTATTAGGCTCTCCATTATGGCCTGTGACATGTCTAGCCATTGTTTCCTGGGCCTGATATAAATGTCAGATATGAGCTCTATCTATGAAGCAAACCTTAAATCCAATTAGAAGGTGGTTGGTTACTCCTCTAATATTCATGCCACTATTGCACCAGAGGACATAGCTTTCCAGGCTAGTTATTGTCAAAGCAGGCAAGATTCACAGCTGGGTATGGTTGATGATAACTTTCCTCTTCAGGTACCTTGCATAGCACCTTCCAGCAAGATGAAGCTCTTGTATATAAAACTCCAATTCCAGGAGATTTAAAGCCCCTTTCTGGCCTTGGTGGCCAATGCATACACAGGTGTACAGGCATACTTGCATGCAAAACACTCATATATAAAGTAAAAATAAATGAATTAGGGGCTGGAGAGATGGTTCAGTGGTTAAGAGCACTGGCTGCTCTTGGAAAAGACATAGGTTTAATTCCCAGCACCCACATAGTGGCTAATAACTGTCTGCAAATCCATTCTGGGAAATTTAATGTCTTCTTCTGACCTCTGTGGGCATTGCATGATATGGGTATACTTACACACATGTAGAAAATACACTTATATATACATAAAATGAAAAATAATAAATAAGGCCAGTTGGGGCTACATGGAGACCCTGTCTCAAAAAAACCAAAAAAAAAAAAAAATGAATTAACAGAGCATGGTGGTACAAACCTCCAATCCCAGCACTCAGGAGGCAGAGGTAGGTGGATAGCCTCAAGGTTGAGTCTAGCCTAGGATGGTCTACATAGAGACTCCCAGGCCACCTGGAGCTATGTAATGTACCCTGGCTCAAAAAACTGGGCTGAAGCCATTGCTCAGTGGTTAAGAGTACTGACTGCTCTTGCAGAGGACCCAAGTTCAGTTACCAGCACAGACATGGTGGTTAAGAACAATCTTTGCTGGGTGTGGTGGCACATGCCTTTAATCCTAGCACTTGGGAGGCAGAGGCAGGCGGATCTTTGGGAGTTCAAGGCCAGCCTGGTCTATAGAGTGAGTTCCAGGACAGCTGGGGCTACAGGGAGACACTGTCTCGAATAAAACCAAAAAAAAAAAAAAAAGAACAATCTTCAACTCCAGTTCCAGAGAATCTGATGCCCTCTTCAGTACTCTATGAGCACTGCACGACAAACTGCATTTACACACATGCAGACAAAAAAAAATAATAAATGTCAATAAAAACAGTTTCAAAACTAATTACATGCATATTTGTTTTCTTTCTCTTCCCCACTTAATTTTTTTTTCTTTTTAAAAATCTTTTATTGCAGTTTTATGCATTTCATACATCACTTCTCAGTTCAATCCAGACTCACTTCCCCCCCCCATGTCCCCCACCCCTCCCAAGTTCATGCAGTCTGCCATACATGTCCTGTTTCCCCTTCTGAGTCTTTTCAAAGTTTTTCAAAGCAGAAGATTATTTTTGGGGGGGGGGAAGAACTCTACTGCTTCAGTCACTTCCCTGTCCAAGTTCTTTTGTTGTTGTTCCCTCCAATCCGTATTGTTTCCACATATGCATTTATATAGGTCACACATGTACTAAAATCATGTCATCTGAAAATAAACTATGTTATTTCCAAATCATATTTTGGTTTATATTTTTATTTTTTTATTAATTATTTTTATTTATTTCTGTATGTGTATGAATGTACTGTCTGCATGCAAGTTTGTGCACCCGTGTTGTGCAATGCCGCGGAGGTCAGAAGAGGGTGTCGGATTCATATTTTGGGATTCACATTTCCCTTTTAATTTTATATTGATTTAAAATATGAAAACATACCCTCCACCCTTTTACCAAAATTATAAAGTCTGAAAATAAGTAGCAGGTTAATTCTAGAGCCCATTAAGGGTTTCACATTCTAAGAGCACAGTTACTTTTAGATAAAGAGAAACATATTAATGTTACTCAGTTTGCCTTACTTGATCCACAAATGAAGGATATCATTCATTGTTTGTTTTTCTGGAACTGTGTTACTTTGCTTAGCACAATATCATCTAGTTCCATCCACTTACCTGCAAAGTTCATGATGTCATCTTTCTTTACCACTGCATAGAACTCCATTGTATAGATGTACCACATTTTCTTTATCCACTCATTGGCTGAGGAGCACTTGGGTTGGTTCCAACTCTTTGCTATTGTGAAGAGAGCTGCAATAAATATGGTCTTGCATGTATCTCTGCAGTAGGATGAGTCTTGTGGGTATACACCCAGGAGTAGTATGACTGGGTCAGGTGGTAGGCTCATTTTGAGTCTTTTAAGT
Organism: Rhizomys pruinosus; assembly: GCA_009823505.1. Classification (NCBI taxonomy): domain Eukaryota; kingdom Metazoa; phylum Chordata; class Mammalia; order Rodentia; family Spalacidae; genus Rhizomys; species Rhizomys pruinosus. The sequence continues at coordinate 3,995,992 of VZQC01005766.1, read as the reverse complement.
GTTCTCCACATTGCTTTCAATAGTGGTTGTACGAGTTTAGATTCCCACCAGCAGTGGATGAGTGTTCCCCTATCCCTACAACCTCTCCAACATTTGGTATCATTTGTTTTCTTGATCCTAGCCAGTCTTATTGGAGTGAGATGATATCTGAGATTGGTTTTAATTTCCATTTCTTTAAATATTAATGATGTTGAACACATTTTAAGATGTTTCTCAGCCATTTTTACTTCCTCACTTGTGAAGTCTTTGTTCAGCTCTTTACTCCATCACTTGAATGGGTCATTTGTTTTCTTCTTTGTTTTTTGGGTAGTTTATATAATCTGGAAGTTAATGCTCTGTCAGATTTATCACTGATGAAGGTTTCCTCCTACTCTGTGGGTTTTCTCTTCACTTCACTGATTGTTTCTTTAGCTGTACAGAAGCTTTTGAGTTTAATGAGGTCCCACTTGTAAATTGTCGACCTTATTTCCTGTGCAGCTGTTGTATGATTTAGAAAGTCTTTTCCTACCCCTATGTCTTGTAGGTTGCTGCCAACCTTTTCTTCTATCACCTTCCAAGTTTCTGGTTTCACGTCAAGGTCTTTGATCCATTTGGAGTTGATTTTTCTACAGGGTGAGAAGTAAGGATTTAATTTTATTCTTCTACAAGTGGTGGTCCAGTTTTGCCAACACCATTTGCTGATGATGCTGTCTTTCTTCCATTGTGTCTTCTTGGCCACTTTGTCAAATATAAGGTGGCTGAAATTGTATGAGCTCAAGTTTGGATCTTCAATTTTGTTCCATTGGTCTGTAGGTCTGTTTTGGTGCCAGTACCAGGCTGTTTTTATGACTATAGCCCTGTAATATAGTTTGAAGTCTGGTATAGTGATCCCCCCCATATTGCTCTTGTTGCTCAGGGTTGCTTTGGCTATTTGGTCTTCTGTTTTTCCATATGAATTTAAGGATATTTTTTCCAAATCTGTGAAAAAACTCTTAGGGATTTTAATTGGAATTGCATTGAATCGATATTAATTTAGGTAGAATGGACATTTTTACTATATTAACATATGAGCATGGGATGTCTTTCCATCTTCTGATGTCTTCTTCAATCTCCTTCTTTGGGGTTTTAAAAATTTTGTTGTAGAGATCTTTGGTGTCTTTGGTCAGGTTTATTCCTGGGTATTTTGTTATTTCGAGGCTATTGTGAGTGGGAAGGTCTCCTTTTATTCCTTCTTCTGGTGCTTGTTGTTGGTGTAAAGAAAGGCTACTGATACATTTTATGGGCTGGAGAGATGGCCTTGCAGTTAAGAGTGTCTACTGCTCTTGCAGAGGACCCAGGTTTGATCCCCAGGACCCACATGGTGGCTGAGAACCATATTTAACTCCAGTTCCAGGGGAATCTGATACTCTCTTCTGACCTCTGTGGCATTGCATGACATGGGTGCACATACAAAAATAAATAAAATTTTAAAAAAAGAAAGGCTACTGATACATTTTCAAATACATTTTCAAAACTAATTACATGCATATTTGTTTTCTTTATCTTCTACAGTTAATAGTTTTTCATGCATTTACCGTTTTATTTGTTTTCCCTGGTACTAGCTATTTCAGTCTCCTGGCTTCATATTTTTAAGATCATGTAATTAGTCTTTCTTGGGTAAGTTGCAATTTTGTCTTCATTTTAAAAATATTTTATTTACTTTTATTTTATGTGTATGAGTATATTGTCTGCATGTATAAGTGCACCCATGTTGGGCAATATCACAGAGGGCAGTAGATGAGGTTGGATCCCCTGGAACTGTAGTTAAGGACAGTTTGCAGCCACTATGTGGGTGTTGTGAATTGAACTGGATACTCCACAAGAACAGCCACTGCTCTTAACCAATGACCCATCTCTCCAGCCCCATTATCTTCATTTCTAAGATCATTTAAAATTGTTTTTTCCAGGGCTGGAGAGATGGCCTAGCGGTTAAGAGCGCCGACCGCTCTTACAGAGGACCCGGGTTCGATCCCCAGCACCCACATGGCAGCCAAGAACCATCTGAAACTCCAATTCCAGGAGAACTCCAGTTCCAGGGGAATCTGCCACCCTCTTCTGACCTCCGCAGCATTGCACAATATGGGTGCACACACCTGCATGCAGACAGTACGTTCATACACATACCGAAATAAAAAAAATAATAATAATAAAATAAAATAAAATTGTTTTTTCCTTTTTTTTACATTTTAATATTTTTAATTTTATTTTATTTTATTTTTATTTAGTATGGGTGTTACACCTCATGCAATGCCCCAGAAAGAACAAAAGGGGGCATCACATCCCCTGAACTAAAAGTATGGATGATTGTTAGTCACCATGTGTGTGCTGGGATTCAAACCCAGATCTTCTGCAAGATCAGCCAGTGCTCTTTACCACTAAACCATCTCTCTGGTCCCTTAAAACTATCTTTGTTTAACTTTCACCCACAGTTTTCTTAATCAGCTCCCTTGGAACATTTCTTTCATTTTTCTTTTTTCTTTTTTGTTGTTTTGCATTTCCATTGTTTGTTTCTGAATTTTTGACTCAAAGTGCTCTCTCCTGAATAAAATGTGTTTGATTTTTTATGCTTACTGAATATTGAGCTGTGCTTCAATGGTCTACTGTTTCTTTGTTGTTTTCTGTTATGTGGGAGGTGAGAAATGTCTTTGCCATGTGAAAAACTTTTAATTTCAAGCGAATTTCCTTCTTGAATTAGCTTGTTGTGGGTGTTGCCTGACAGTTTCTGTTCATTCTGAAATGTTTTGGATTTTACAGGGCCATAAATAACAGCTGTTTCTCTGTAGGAAGAGCTTGAGGTGAAGGTTTTGTGTTGATTTAGTAAATTTGACTGTCTTTAGCAGACCTAGCTTTCGGAGATGATCACCATGTCCCACGAATCACAATAATCATTTTTATATGATGCATTTCATATAGCACTGTACTATTTTCTAGGTTAAGTTATCCTTTGGACATGCCCTGGTCCTAGACTATGTAACTGGAGAATGAGAACCTAGCAGACATGCATGCATGCCACTATCTGACTATGGACGGAGTGGAATGTGATCAAATGTTTAAGTTTCTGATGCCCCCACTTCTCCTCCACAATGGACTGTAACCGTGAGCTGAGATAAAACATTTCTCTCTTTTTCTGTAAATATTTCAGTGAATTCTTTATTGATTTTTTGTGTAGTTCATACAGAACGTCTTAAATATCTTCGTACCCCCTTCCCCATTGGCACCCTCCAGTAGTCCCAACCACTGCAATGCAAACATTCTGTCATTTGTGTTAAAACCTATTGTGTCAAGTCCCCAGATGTCCCTCGGTGCAAGTTCATCCACTGGGGTCTAGTCAGCCTATCTAGAATCCCTCCCTTTAAGAAAATCAGCTCTTCTTCACCCAGAAGTATATCAGCTACCAATAATTCTTTGACTAAGAATAGGGCCTGCTACCCATTTCCACAGTTCTGTGCTGGATTTTTGTCTGCTTGAGGGTACATGGGTCTTGTCCATGATGACATCATAGCTGTAAGTTCATCTGAGCGAGGTCCCAGGACACCGTAAGACTATTTTTCCATATGGTGATGCACCTCCTCCCTGGCTCTTACAATCTCCCCACCCAGTCTTCTACAATGGTCACTGAGCATTGTTTGAGTGGAATTTAATGTAAGAGTTCTGTCCAAGGACCCACACGCTGCAGACTCTTATTCTCTACACTTTGGCCATTTATGGCTTTTTTTGTGTTCCTGGCCTCCTGTTGCAAAAGGGAGCTTCACTGATGAGAATTCAGAGATTCATTAAGGTTCTCTTTACCCCTTGTTCTATGACCCATGAGCTTTAGATGTAGATGTGCCATTTAGGCTTGGGCAATTCACAGGCAATGTCTGTGTATGACTAATTGTGGTACTCTGGAAAAATTTCTATCTGTTGCAAAAGAAACTTCTTTGATGTGGGGCTTTAAATCCAATTAGGTGGCTGTTGATTGCCTCCAAGATAAAAGTGCCCCTCCTGACCAATGTCATTTGTTGCTCCAGTCATTATTGTGGTTGTTAGGCATCAAATCTGGGGTTTGGACCTTCCATTTACATTCTCCCTCACCAGCTTGTGTGTTGCTCTCCAAAGCTATAAGAGCTAACCTTCAGGAAAGGTTGCTTCCAGGTAAGTCCCAGCTCCATTGCTCCAAATCCTGTGTCCAAACTGTCCAGTCTTTAGCAATAGGGTCTTGCCTACAAGTTCTGAGAAGTAATCAAGGGCTGTGACAATAGCCTGTGAGATTTGGGGAGTCTCTTGGACTACCCTGACTAATAACTCAAAGGAAGGATTCTTCTGTCTGACACTGTTTGTTGTTATGTAGCCTACAGATGTACCCATGGACTCATGTAGATGTATTGTTTATATAACTTGTCGGTAAGTTTTTGGACTAGTATGAATCATATTCGTCCAAACCTTTCTGTCTTAAGTAGCTTTTGTCAGAGAATTTTATCACAGTAACAGGAAGAAAAATATATATACTTAGGAGTAATTTCAATTCACACCATCTTTTTCTTACTAATGGCAGCAAAAAGAAAACTTTGACAGAGTTTCTATGAAGTAGGATGTTTGTCTTCCATGTTTTAATCTAGTACATTTTTACTATAACAAGACGCTGTGCAATTCTTGATGAAACATGTCATACTTTTCCACCATTGCTCATTAAAGTTCACAGCTAAAGATGAAAGTTTCCAAGAATTTCCAGCTGCTGGATAGCTGCAGCTATCTACCTCCTGCTGTGGTCACCAGGCAAAACTGTGACTCCTGAAACTGAGCAATCTCTATTCATGAAGCATAATGTAATACAATCTTATTTTCACCATAACAGTCAACTATATTGTAAAGCTTTTCATTTAACTCTTGGCAGAGGACATTTCATCAATATAGTAATCTTATTCTTTTTCACTCTGAACATATGCCAGTTAAAGCAGTTCCATATTTGTTTCTAAGATTTTATCCCACTCATTTAAAACATTCAATTATATAGTCAGAGTAAATTCATTTAAGCACTTAATAGACAAATCCTTTGTCTGCAGCCATTTTGATACCAACATGGGAAGGAAGAAGGAACACAGATGTTTGTATAAGCAATTTCAAGCTTATTCCTCTCTTGATTTAAGTACACTTACATCAAGTAGTAGGATTCTGGTACAAGACCATTGGCTCTCACAATAGCAGTTCTTAGCAATCTTGCAAATTCAAGCTTTTTATGCTCTTACTCTTCCTGTTTGGATCTTAATGGCTTAGATAACTTCATTCCCCATATAGCTAGAACCCCGAAACTTGAAAGACAGAATACCGTGCCAACTCTTCTCAGTAATCTTTTCTGATTCATTGTGTTCCAAGCAGGTCAGATGACTTAGCTACACATAAAATAACCCTACAAAGCAAAGTCATCATTTTCTCCTCTGATAGCCATGTCAGAATATTATGAGGGATTCTCTGAGCCACTCTTCTTGGCTTTGACAAAAACAATTATTTTGGTGTCCTTCATATCCCAGGAAAGGGTGATATAGGAAACAGCAATTCTTCATGAAGAATAGACCCCCAAGGAAAAGGCACAGGGAGCTCACTTTTCATCCACCTTTCTCTTTCATGAACCCCGAAATGTGTAATCAGATGGGGTGGCAGGCACCTTCAGTGAAAAAGCATTTCTTTTTTAATTTATTTTTTTATTGTTATTAAACTCTTTCCATAAATCATACATCATTTTTTTTTGTCTTTTTCGAGACAGGGTCTCCCTGTAACAGCCCCAGCTGTCCTGGAACTCACTCTGTAGACCAGGCTGGCCTTGAACTCACAAAGATCTATCTGCCTCTGCCTCCAGAGTGCTAGGATTAAAGGCATGCACCACCACACCCAGCTCATACATCATTTTTCAATTGAATTTAGAGTCACTTCCCTTTCCATGCCCCCCACCCCACCTGAGTCCCTGCACTCTACCATACATGTCTTGCATCTTTTTCTGAGTCTTTCCAGAAGTTTTTTTCTCAGTTCTTTTGTTGTTGTTGTTGTTCTCTCTAACTTTTATTGCATATATATATACATCCAACTTGTGGGCTGAGCTACTACTGGGGTTTCAGCCTCTTCAGAGTATAGACTGCCATTGTTGGAATACCCAGGCTATATCATGGAGATCAGTACAGGAAGATCAAGACAGGACCTGCTTACTGGACCTCATTTGGTGACCATGGGAAGGGAAAACCTCAGTGTGGAGCACAAGGTCAGAACTGATGGTAGATTGGGCTTGCCAAGGAGGAGCCTTCAAACATGACATCTTTTAGCCTAATAAAGGAAAAAATTCATAAGCTGAAGATGCTAAAACCTATGACATATGTGGCATGCATATGTGCATATTTTGGAGTGATGCATATTGGAAGGAATAACATCGACAACTATGGCAGAAGGACTGGGTCAAAGAACTGACTGAAGTGGTGAACCTCTGCTGGAAACAGTAAACTTCTGCATCAAACATTTTAAAAGAGACTGAGAAAAAGATGAAAGACATGTTTGGCAGAATGCATGAGCTCTGGTGGGGTGGGGGGGCAAGGAAGGGTGCACGGGTCTAGATTTGATTTGAAATTTTGTATGAAATGCACAGAGCTTCAATGAAAAATTGGCTTAAAAAAAAAAAAGAAGTCAAGAAGTCATGCCCCCTGAGGACCCAACCATTTTTTTCTTTCCCTTCTTCACTCCTTCCTTTGTTCCTTCTTCATTTTATCTTTCTATAATCCTTCTTTTCTTTCTTCTATTTCCTTATTAGTATAACAGTATAGGACAGAGATTTAGTTAATTCTAAATGCCCAATAAGTATTTGTGAAACTAAATAAAAACAAAAGATGCTATTTGATTTATAAAAACAAACACAATACACTACAGACACAGTTGACCAGCTGGTCTTTGATGATTCTCAACAAACTTCTGGCCATATGCCTGCACTGAAAACATCAGTAGCAACTTTTTGAGGTTAATCTGTATTTGCACATGATAATGTTGGTTTACCTAATCACTTATGTAACTTGTTGAAACAGTTCTTGGTTCTTCTATATTTTTCTATAAACATACATCCATCTCACAATGTCATTATACTTCTCTCTTTCTTTCCTTTCACATCTTTGTGTCTCAGCCAAAGATTTAAATTATAAAGTTCTCTCAAGCACAGACAGGCCTCCAAATCTGCCATTTTCCAAAATGCCATTTTCTTTCACAACCACGCAGACCAAATTACATCTCTGTCTAGGGCTTATTATAATCCCTTGTCTCTGGATGTCTTCATGAGTCATTTACTAATACTCTTGTTGGCGTGAATGCTGTTAACTCAATCTACTTAGTTATTCTGTGAATTTTAAGAGAATTTGGATTTTAAAGGGAACAGTGACAAAGACATACTTGGATGAAGAATGAAGTAATTCAAACATTAATCCTGTGATTTTTAATAGATTCAATTTTACACTTATATTATGGAAGACTGAATCTACTCAAAAGAAATATATATTGATACATGTTTTAAGTCTGGTCCTCCAAAACTAAGCCATAATAACTACATTTTACAGCAAGAAGCTATTTTGCTGTTTTACGTGCCAGACTACAGCAAAGCAAGCAGTCCTGCCCTGACTTGAACAGCATGCTGATACCAGCAGAATCTCAAATAAGGCCAAGGACAGAGTACCCACAAGCATTACTTTCCCAGGGTCAGATTTTGCCTGTGCCTTGTGTTTTCTAAGTCTATAGTCACCACTACCACTTTAATACTAAGTGGAAATCTGAACCCAGGTTTATATCAAACCTGCTGTATACTTATAGCCATATAAAATAGGGGTCTGGAAAGCAGGGAGTTCACAACTTCAGGAAAAATGCAGTTATCCACTGCTGAGCAAGTAACCTTTATAAATACATTTTACTTATCAAGATGAACTGAAAATAAATCATTCTTTATACTACTGGAGCTTTCTAGTTTGGGGACAGATGTTAAGCCTTTGATGATTTTTTCAGATGTCTCTGAAAAAAGTAATACAACACTCACATGGTTATTATCAGAGGCTTACTTTATATCCATTGCCACATTTTTCAAGAATTGCTGTGATGGTTAATCTACTTTCTTTATTTCTTTTCTACTATATTTTTGAGAATTTAAAACAATATACTATATTTACATAATTTCCACCCCTCCCACTCCATCCTCCAACTCTTCCCATGTCTCCACTCAGACACACTCTCAATTTTGTGACCTCTTCTTTAACTGTTATTCTTGTTAATGTTAAGGGTCAACTTTGAATTTAGAGTCATTTAAGAGACACATTTCTGGGGATGACTGCGAGGGAGTGTTCAGAGAGCTTTAACTGAGGAAGGAATATTCACCCTAGATGAGGGAGAGACTATCCCATGACTTTCCTAAACTGAATAAAGAGGGGAAAGAAGGAAGGCTTTTTGGTACCAGTATTCTTCTCATTCTGTTTCCTGATATATCTGAAGAGTCTTAGACATGCATTCCTACTACTAGAACTCTGCCATGATGGATCATAACTTCCTAAACCACAAGGAAAAAAGCCTTCCTTTCTTAGGTTGTTTTTAGACAGTATTTACTCATAGCAATAAGAAAAATAACTCACATAGAAAATCTGTACCAAGAAGTGGGGTTATTGCTGTGACTATGTGGCCATGTGGATTTTCACCCTTTGGATTAGGTCCACAAGAGGAATGTAGAAGAGTTTAGACTGTGGACAAGAGATGCTCTAAAATATTATAAGCAGGGTATCATGGGCCAGTTTTCTAGGGATATGGGAGATCTTAATGTCATAGTGAAATGCTGACTGACCAGGTTTCAGAGAGGAATGAGAATTTGGAGGAATGAGAACCCAGGAGTTGGGTTCAAGGCCATTCATGTTACATTCTGGCACAGAATCTGACTGCATTTGCTGGTGTCATAAGAAATTTCATTATACAGAAGTCAAAACTAATGGACTAATTTATTTGAGTGGAAATTTGAAAATAGCATAGAATTCAGACTATGGTATGATTACTGCATCCTGCTATTATCCAGGGTTACAGTAATAGGGACTAGTAAGTAGAAAACAAAGATTTGAAAATGTACAGTTTGGTGAGAAAAGGAGAATGGGAAACTTTAAAACTGATAACTAAGAGTGTATTGAAATGTATCTGTAATTTCCTGGGAAATTAAATACCTTTGGGGCAAGATTGTGCCCACTGAAGGTTCAAGCTGTTAAACTACAAATTCATTTGAAAAGAGAAACACCAAAATGAGAATTCCACTGAAGGACTTTCCTGTCCAAAACAACTACTAAGGGAAGTGTTTATCAAGGTTCACACACAAAGGCACACTGGGACCACAATAGCTGTAATAAAGGAGTCCAGACTACATCTCCAGAGAACAACAGAACATGGAAATATTGTCCATCTGCTGCTAGTCTTACTGGCATCTAAAATGCAGTAGTTACATGATCACTGGGGCTTGTAGTAGGTTCTAGAAAGCAACCAAGGTCAAGCAGTGTGTTGCAGGGTCACATTCCTTGCATATAGTCCTTGGGTATGTTGTGCTTGAAGTTATGAAAATGAAGTATAAACTGCACAGAGACTCTAGGATATTGAAGATGCCAGATATGTGGAGTGTTCTCTGAGGAAAATCTATAGTTACTGACCCAGTTCAAAGAGAGGCCACCACTGCAGGATACAAAGCTGGAAGGAAGTTGTACCCAGCCTATTGAATCCCAAATGATTCATCATAAGCCCCAGGTACCAGACAAGGAACTGCAGAGTTTTGTGTTTGCTCAGCTTGGTTTAGGTTAAGATTTGATCCCGTATTTCCATAACATGTCCCTCTCCAAATGGGAAACTTTAAAGTGTGAATGATTTCTCTGTGTTATTCTATGTTGCAAACATATAACTTGTTTTTGTCATTTCATATAGGTTCAAAGAAAGAGATTATCTTGAATCTTAAAAGTGACTTTGGACTTTGAGCTTTTGAACTATGCTAGAACTATTAAGATATTTCAGATTCTTGCAGATAAACTAAACACATTTTGCATTATGAAATGGGCATGAGTATGTGAGTATCGGGTGGAATGCTATAATTTAAGGCTATGAATTTGGATGTCAAATTGACAAGGGGTAGACTTCTGATTGTTAATCTTTTTTGGTATTTTTGAGACAGGGTCTCCCTTTATTCCCAGCTGGCCTGGAGCTCGCTCTGTAAACTAGGCTGGACTTGAACTCACAGAACTCCACCTGCCTCTGCCTCAGGAGTGCTAGGATTAAAGGTGTGCGCCACCTTTAATTGTCAACTTGACCTGATTTGGAATCACCCAAAAGACCCACCTCTAGAAACAACCATAAAGTTGTTCTCTAACACATTTAGCTGAGGTTTAACCTCATGGACTGAGGTCCCAGATTAAATAAAAAGGGGAAAAGATGTCAGCTTAGTGTCTGAATTCTTCACTCCCTGCTTTTTGGTCCATGAAGATGTGAAGAGTCTGAACCATACACTCATGTTGCCATGAACTCTGTATGTCTTCTTCCCTGACATCTCATTTTGGACTATATTTTCTTAAACCGTGAGCCAAATGAGCCCTCCTGTCTTTAAGTTACTTTTGCTAGGTATTTGATCATAGCAATGAGGAAAGTAACTAATTTAATTGTTAATTATAGTGTCTATGTCATACAATATATCTCCAGAAATCCCCTACCACCTATTTTTTACTATGCTAGGGATGAACCCAGGGCTTTGGTCATACAATCCTAACACTATATCCATAGTCTAAAAATGTTCCATTTGTCTATCTGTCTATATCTATTAATCAATCAATCAATCATAAACCCCTATAAACATTAACCAGTATGTTCTCAAATCCCTCCCCTAGCAACATAGCCCTTCATAATCATAATTTTACTCTCCACTTCTGTAAGACCAAACCTTTTGGATGGCATATGTCAGATCATGTGGCATTTGCCCTTTCCCTAGCTTCTTTCACTTAACATATATTCTCCAAGTTCATCCATGCTGTCACAAGGGATTCATTACATGGCTGACTGTAGTTGTGTTGAATATGCATACCTTATTTCCTTCATCCATTCCTTACTTCATGGATGCATAGTCATTTCTTCCCTTGTCTATTATCAGTAAACATGGTAGTTATATCTCCTCTAGATACTGATTTCCTTCCCTTTGGTTAGAGGTTTAAAGTGATTGCTAGATAATGTAGCAAATCTATTTCTGATTTCTTTTTTTTTTATTTTATTTATTTTTTGAATGTGTATGAATGTACTGTCTGCATGTAGGTTTGTGCACCCGTGTCGTGCAGTGCCGCGGAGGTCAGAAGAGGGTCTCGGATTCCCCTGGAACTGGAGTTCTCCTGGAATTGGAGTTACAGACGGTTTTTAGCCGCCATGTGGGTGCTGGGGATCGAACCCGGGTCCTCTGTAAGAGCAGTCGGTGCTCTTAACCGCTAGGCTATCTCTCCAGCCCTATTTCTGATTTCTTATGAAACCTGCAGACTATTTTCCCTATGAATGTTATACTTTACATTTCCTGCACTGATGCTGAGGTTACATTTTCTCTACATCTTCCCTAAGGCATGTTATTTTTTGTCCCTTTTCATAGTAGCCACCCTAGTAAGAATGAGGTATCTTATTGTGATGTTAATTTGCATTTCCCTGATGATTTGTCAGAAATTGTAATGTCAGGAATTGTTCATATACTTGTAGTGTTTTACCTTGGAAAATGTTTATTTGGATCCTTTGCTCATTTTTGATATCAGATTATTTATTTTCTTCTTTTGAGTTGTAGGCAGTCCTTAGGTATTGTGGTTATTAACCTGTCAGATTATACGGTTGGCAAATATTTTCTCCCATTATACAGGTTTCATCTTTACTCTGCTGTTACATACTGCATGAAGAATCACTTAATTGATTAAATTGTGTTGAGAATTGGTTTAAAAACTTAGGATTGATAAGAAACTTAGATACAGTTCTACGAGATTTTATTATTAGCCTATGGTGACAGTGAGAAACACTAATATACCCTGTACCATGGGAAAAGCAAAGGAAAAAAAGAACTTATTAGGACTATAATCAGATATAAAAAATATTGTTGAGTATTTTGTGTATTTTTATAGAATTTTTTTGTATTTTGTACATAACATATTAACTATCTTTATACAAGATACAGGCATAGGAAATGACTTTTTAATCAGACACTCATGGTAAGGCATTAATGTTAATAATCAATAAGTGGTAACTCATTAAGCTACAAAGCTTCTGTACACCAAAAGAAACCATCAAGGAAGAGAAGAGGAAACCCACTGAATAGAAGAAAATCTTTACTAGCTACACATCTGACAGAGAATTAATATGCAGAATATACAAAGAACTCAAAAAAAAAAAAACCCACAAAGAAATAAGAAAATAAATGAACCAGTAAATGATGGGCAATAAAACTGACCAGAGGGTTCTCAAATGAAAAAAAATGACAATGGCTAAGAAAACCTTAAAAAGTGTTCAACATCTTTAGTAATTAGAGAAATGCAGATTAAAAACCATGTTAAGATTCCATCTTATACCAGTCAGACTGGCTAAGATCAAGAAAATGAAACACCTAATGCTGGTGAGAATGTGGAGAACGGGGAACACTCATTCACTGCTGGTCAGAATATACACTCACACAACCCCTATGGAAAGCAGTGTGGAGAACTCTCAAAAAATAAAATGAACCTACCATAAGATCCAGTTATATCAGTCCTTGTCATGTATCCAAAGGACTCATCCTACTGTAGACATACCTGTACATTCATGTTTGTGGCTACTCTCCTCACAATAGCTAATAAATGGAAGCAACCTAAATGTCCCTCAACTGAAAAATAGATAATGAAAATACAGTAAATTTATAGAATGGAGTTTTACTCAGCAGTAAGATGAAACTATGAAATTTTAGGTAAATAGATGGAACTAGAGAATGGTATACTAATTGAAGTAGCACACCACAGAAAAGCAGGTGAAGTATGTTCTCCCTCACCTGCCGATTGTAGCACCAATCCCTTATACTTGTCTATGTATCCTGATGTAACACCAGGAGCCGGGAAAATGGAAAGGAGACACAGAAGTAAAGGAAAAGAAAGACCTGAAGGAGTGAGATAGTGGGGAACAGATGTCACCAGGGGGGTAGGGATAGTGGGAGTGCTAGCTGGGAGCGGAGGAGGGAAGGACATGCTGAGCACCACAGTGTGGAGGGGAAGAAATTCAGAAGAGGAAGGATTGTGGGAAGGGGTTATTATTGCAGAGGAGGTATGGATAATGCAGTCCCTAGGACTGGGGAGGGAGGAGGGAAGTCAGATGGGAGGAAAAAGTGTAGAGATAAATGGATCTCAGGAGAATTAGGGAAACTCCTAGGAAATGTGATGTCCCTGAAATCCCTTGAGAACTACACAGGCAGTGTCTGAACACTAATGTATATGTATACCTGGGGGCTGTATGGCAAAGAACACAGTACTAGACAGAAGAGACACCACCTTGATTGGTTGGTGACAGTGGTCCAGCATACCCCCCCCCAATAGCACAGGTATTACCAAAGCTATTGGTTATCTCCCAGAACTAGATGAAAAGACCCTATTGCTGAAGACAAGACATCCTATGGATACCGGACTTGGAGCAATGGAGAACGAGTTAACCTGGAAGCCTTCTACATGAGGTTTAGTTCTCATAATCCTAGATGATAATATGCAAACCACTAAGGGAAAAAAAATCCATGGTCCAACCTAGCCCTAAAGCCTAATAACCATAACATCTAGCAAAGCAAACTACCTCTATTGGTGTAATAGTGGCGCTGTTATCTGTTGGATAGTCAACAGCTATCTAATTAGGACTCTGAGACTCTGTAACCATCTGTACAACTAGACTTCACAAGAGTGAATCAATCAAGAGAGATAGTTAACAGAAACAAATAATTTGTATAAGGCCCTTAAGAAAAGAAGTCTACATATCAACATGAACTCTTGTGTGGATACAGTGCCAACCCAAAACTTTCAGAATTCTGAGTTGATATTATACCTTCAATTTTTAAGAGTTGCCTTCATTTCTGCTGCTAAATTCTCTTTCCTTAAATTCTCTGCACACTATGTTGTGTGATTATTTCAAATAAGTCAGCCTCATTTGATCCAGTTCTAACTTCAGCTAAGTGAAGCTCAAAGAGGGCATAAGGAAAATTTGGAGGCAACTGTGAGATGGTAAATTGCTCCAGAAAATGGAAAGGAGAGATGCAAACAGAGAAGGCAGCCTGCTCACCCTCGCCAAGGCAGATAATTGCATTGTTAGAACACAATAATTTTTTTCTAGTATCCATTAGCGTCTTATTACCTTAATTCTGTGAATAAGGTACTATTACTCTGGACTCAATCCTGTTACTAGTTATCAGAGCTCTGTTACCAGAGTTCCCAATCAAACCTTTATCCTCACACACACAGAAGAGGAAAAGAAAAACATCATCTGTCTTATTAACCACTATAAAGTTGGCTCTACCAAGAAGAGAACCCTCCAGAGCCCCTTTTAAAACCATGCACGACCTTTCCAAAAAGTTATATTAAAGTAATTTACAATTCTGTAATGCTTGAGGCAAACTTGAACTACTTAGAATGTTCAGAACAGTTTAGGATTAAGGACTGTAAGGAAAGAAGAAAGCTTCTTGCCTGACAAAAACAGTTGTCCTAGAGTAGGGAAGCTGGTGCTGTCCAGGGCACACTGACCTCATCCCTGCTCACCACCTCAGGGTAGCATCACATCAACGCCTTCTTCTCCCTGCTCTGCTGACTCTTCCCAATCAGGACACATAGGAGCGAAAAATACCAAGGTGTCATTACTTTTATAAATATTGCCATCGAAATAAGGTATACGGGGAAAATTTTCATAAAGACCCATTTTCAAAATGAATGTACCCAGACATCCAGAAAACAGCCTCAATGTTAGCAGCATTTCTGTGTACCCACCTCCCTCTCTCAGCATTCCCATCTCCAAAGGTAGCAAACATCTAGCCTAACCTTAAAACCATTGGTTAGTTTGCCCATTTTAATGTTTTCTCTGAATTTAATTCAACCATATATTCCCTTTTGTGCCTGGCTTTCTGAACTAGTACTTTCTGTGAAATATATCTATGGTTTTTGTATTTTATCTATGTATTTTTGTAATTTATTATTGATGCTATGTAAATAAACCAAAATTGGGGTCTGGGGGGATGGCTTAGTGATTAAGAGCTCTGCTTGCTCTTGCAGAAAACCAGGTTCAATTCCCAGCACCCACGTGGTGGCTAATAAACATCTGTTTCTCTAGTTCCAGGAAATCCAATGCCCCTTTCTGATCTCCATGACCATTTCATGATAGAGGTGCACTTACATACATGAATGCAAAACACTGATAAACATAAAACAAAAAATAATAAATAAAATTTAAAAGAAAAAATACATAATTTAACAACTCCATGACTAAGAGATGTTTGATTGACTCTTAGTGTGGACATAATATTGAATAGATGTACTATAAAAATAGAGACTATTAAGTCTACTTAACATGAAACTTTTAGAGGAGCTGTGCACCAAACAACATATTAACTATTGGAAATAAAGTGGCAAGTAAAGCATGTTGTCTGTCATGTCATTGAGCTCAGCATTTAGTGGTATGCACAAGCATCAATTAAATAATTACCTTAATATATAACTATAAGCTATGATTAGTTATCTAAGGGAAATAACCAGCCAATTTTTGTTCATTATTCAGAATAAGTTCAAGTATTCCTTCTTTCAGCCAACTTGACAAGAATCTTCTTTCTGAATCCTCTATAACTCCACAGGACTTGTGAACACTTATTTCCCAAAAACCACTATATATCCATTGCTCACTGCTCCTCACTCTCTCTGGGTTCAGTAAAGCAAGGAATGCCTTCTTAGCAGTCTATGACCATGACCTAGTGCCTGGCACACCATAAACATTGAACAGACACTCAAAGACACTTGAAGTCAACTGGGAAAATAAATTACTTTAAAAATATTTTATTTATTATTTTTAATTTATGTGTGTGAATGTATTTCCTGCAAGTAGGTAGGTGTACCTTAGTCAGGCAATGACCACAGAGGTCAGATCACCTAGAATTGAAATCACAGATGTTTGTTCGGCATCATGTAGAGAAAATCAAACCTGGGTCTTCTGCTAGAGCAGCCAGCGCTCTTAACTGTTGAGCCAACTCTCCACCCTGATAAACTACTTTTATTTTTCAAAAAGAAAATTGTACAAATGGTTCCATGGTCTGAATATATATGAGTGTCTCCAAATCAAGTTAGGAGATAGATGTTCTAGTTACTTTTGTATCATTGTAACCAACATTCTAGCATAAACAATTAAAGGGAAAAAAGATTTATTTTGCGTCTTGGATCCAGAAGATTACATTTTACCACTTTCAGAGAGGCCCAGCTATGGGAATGAATGGTGAGGCTTTTTCACTTCATGGTGGGCAAGGAAGAAGAAAGCGAGGCCAGAAGTTGGTTCAGATACAACCTGTCCCTGATTGTAGGGCCTACTTCTACCACCTAGGCCCTAACTCCAAAAAGCCCCTCAAGACACACCAAGAGCAGAGAGCAAATCATCAAAAGGATACTGTGGGTGACATTTCAGATTTAAACCATAACGTTAAGGGTATAAGGATGGAGCCTCATTAAAAAGAAATGAGAGAACTTGTTGCTCCAATCTCTCTCTCTCTCTCTCTCTCTCTCTCTCTCTATATATATATATATATATATATATATATATATATATATATATATATTTCAGCAACTCAACAAAATATATGCATAATTTTCACTATGTGAAAGCACAGCAAGAAGTAAAACAGTGTGTGTGTGTGTATTTCCTGCTTCAATGTATATAAAATTTCCCACTTTCTGAGAACACAGCAAAAAGTGGCTACCTGAAAACAAGGAAGAGGTGTCTAGCTGTCACTTTGATCTTAGACTTTGAAGTCTCCAGAATCTATGAGAAACTTGTGTCACTCAATCCAGATAGTTGATGATGATGAGTCAGTGAGAAGCATGGAAACTATATGATAGAAATTAATACATTAACATTTTGTGAAAATTCTTTCCTGTCCTCGTTACATCCCTTTTCTAGCAGGTGGCATCCATTTCCAGAGCAGCAGATGTTTAACAAAATTGTTCAACTATGAAATGCATCCACAGAGAGCAGTTTAATGGTAAGGACAGTACCTTCTCTAGCCTCCATTAAATGCCTCATTTAGTGCCCCACAGCTCAGAGGTACCCAGGACTTTGTACTTAGTCATCCTAATGTTCAGATAATTTTTAATTGTAAAGCTTGTATTAAGCATGCAGTAATGTTGAATGCTTCTGAGTAATGTAAGTAATATCTGAAAAAATTTAGGTTTGGGTTGAGGTAAATTTTTCTATAGAGATGATTTATGGAATTTTTCTATAGTGTTAATGCTTTCGGGAGTTAATTTCAACCTATAGTAGCAGGTAATGGCATTTTTCTTTGGAGCATCTTCTTTGCTATACAAACATCATATTCCTTTATGGAGTCAATATTTATATTAAGTAACAAGTTTCCTTTTCCCTGCAGATACAAAAGAACAAAAATCAACTCAAGTGCAATCCACATAGTGCTTTCAATCCAAGGGTAAACAAAATATTTAAATTAATTACACAAAGGCAAATTTTATTATTTGTTTTGTTCTTTTCGAGACAGGGTCTCCCTGTAGCCCCAATTGTCCTGGAACTCACTCTGTAGACCAGGCTGGCCTTGAACTCACAGAGATCCACCTGCCTCTGCCTCCCAAGTGCTAGGATTAAAGGTGTGACACTACCACGCCCAGCTCACAAAGGCAAATCTTAAAAGAATACGTTGATGTTTTTGAAAAAATACAGATACAGAAAAAGAAAACATACAGATACTATTAATGACAAGATTCTGAACTGGGAAGATACTTAAGAAAAACCAGAGGTGCTGGAGGTGAGATCTGAAAGCAAAAGACTGTTAGCAGAAGGAAAATGATGTGAAAAGAAGAGAAATTCCAAGTACCAGAATATCATATGTAAAGACCTCAAGAGAGAAGGAAGCATGATGTGACCAAAGAATTGCCAGTCACCTTCTTCATCAGCATTGCCATCAGCAGCATAGCTACCATTACATATACTTTTATTTTCAAATGTGGGAGGCTTCTTAAAGTTTAGTAAGTAAGACTCTGAAGTCAAAATCGGCTTGATTTCTCCCTGTTTGTTCTAGAGCTCTTGCATGCAGTGTCTTCAGCAATTGGCTGAGAAGTTCTGGTGGGTATCTGCAAGCAGGGCAATGGATAGTATTGTTCCAGGTCTATAGGCCCCCTGACCAAGCAGCTTCAAAAGACAGAGTCCATTTTTGGAAATGAGATTTTTTTGTTAGCTTCTGAAGTCTTAGAAAGGTCAATGTCCCTTTATTGTAGGATAACTCTGTTTAATCTATTTTTATGATTTTATTATATACTTTAAGAAACTTCTATAGCAGTAGGTTTCTATGTTACTTTTTTCTAAAGCCTTCTAGTATTGCTTATCCCTCCCTGTACTTCTCCCTCTGTTCCGTCCTCCCATTATCCATGACATTTAGCCCTTCCTAGTCTAATATCACTTCATTCTACAATCCCTCCGAGGAAGCCTCCACACACCACTCGCCCATGGTCTTCTATGAGTTTCTTGACCTCTCTGAATTTTCAAAGAAACATGCATATCTAAATTTTCAAAGCCAGCATCCAGATATGAGGATACCATGTGGCGTTTGTCCTTCTGAATACGGGTTACCTCACTCATGATGATTGTTTCCAGTTCCATCACTTTACCTATGAATTTCGTACTTTTTAAGTTGAATAATATTCATCTGTGTTTGCATACCACAACTTCATTATCCATTGATCAATTAGTTGATGGGCATCCAGATTGTTTCCAATTTCAGGTTATAATGAAATGGACAGAATGAATATGGATGAACAGGTATTTCTCTAGTAAGGTGTAGAGTGTTTGGGGAGCTTCTCTAGAGTAGTATGACCAGATCATTTGGTAGATCAATTTTGAACTTTATGAGGAAACTCCGCACTGATTTCTATAGTGTCTGCACCAGCTTACACTCCTATCAGTATGGGATAAGAGTTCCCTTTCTTCACATCCTCGCCCATATTTGTCATTGTTTGGAGGGATCTTTAGGATTCTGAGAGGAAGCTTCCCAAACCAGGGGCCCATCACCTACAACTCTTTCAGTATAACTGTTCCCAGCTCCCTAGCAACAAACTCTACACACTCAATGGCTTTTCTAGCCGGAAGTTCCGAATGCTTCCACAATCCTCCTCCAAATGCCAAGGTCAGGTCTGTCACAGCAATAGCCCATGATCCTGGTACCAATATCTGTTCTAGTTTATCTTCAATTGCTGTGACAAAACACTCTGACCAAAACCAACTTGGAATGGAAAGGGCTTATTTGGCTCACATCTCACAAGTCATAGATCCTCACTGAGAGAACTTAAAGGCAGTACTGAAGTACAAGCCATGGAGGAGTGTTTCTTACTGGCTTGTTCCACTGAACCACACTCAGCCTGCTTTCTTATAAAATAAAGAGCAAACTATCCAAGGGTGGCACTGCCCACAGTGGGCTGGGACTTTTCACATAACTTAACAATCAAGAAAATTCCTCACAGACATGGCCATAGACCAATCCAATGGAAGCAATTCCCAACTGAGGCTCCCTTAACCCAGCTGTGTCAAGTTGACACTCAAACTATCTGGCACAGTGTCCTTTGATGAACAGTAGATTTTTAGTTTCCTGAGGTTCCATTTGACAATTGTTGGATTTAATGCTTGCACTGTAAGAGTTGAGTTCAGAAAGGTCTTTCCTGCGCTTATAATTCCCAATGTATTCCCTACTTTCTGCTCTATCTAGTTCAGGGAATTACACTTTAGGTTAAGGCCCTTGATCCATTTGGAGTTGAGTTTTGTGGATGGTGAGAGATAGGAATTTAGTTCCATTCTTATACATCAACTTATCCAGTTTGACCAGCAGCATTTGTTGAACATACAACATGTTTTTTGTTGGTTTTTGACTACTTTGTCAAAAAAATTAAGTGGCTATAACAGCGTGGATCTAAATCTGTGTCCTCAATTATGTTCCACTGATCAATTTGTCTGGTTTTTTTGTGCCAGAATCAACCTGTTTTTATTGCTATAGCTCTTTAATATTATTTGAGACCAAGGATGGCAATGCCTCCGGGATTATTTTGGATATCCTGTTTTCTGTGTGTGTTTCCATATAAAATTTAAGATTATTTTTTATATCTGTGAAGAATTGCATTGGTATTTTAATGTATATTGCAGTGAATTAGTAGATTTTGTTCTGACATATTTTCAATTTTCTTTTAATTGGATAGCAATTTTATATTAATCCTACAAAGACATGAGCATAGGAGGTGTTTTGATCTGGAATCTTCTTTGTTTTGTTTTGTTTTTTCAGTGTCTTAAAGTATTCATTTTACATGTCTTTCACTTTCTTTGCTAGATTTATACAAGATATCTTATGGATTTTGAGGCTATTGTGAATTCGATAATTTCCCAGATTTCTTTCTTGATATGCTTGGTGTTGATAAATAGGAAGGCTACTGATTTGGGAGTGTTAATCTTATAACCTGCTACTTTGCTGAATGTATTCATCATCTCTAGGAGTTTGTTGGAGTCTTCATGATTCATTCTGTATAGAATCACATCATCTTCAAACAAACAGACTTTTATTTCTTCCTTTCAAATTTGTATACCCTTTATCTATTGCATTGATTTTATTGGTCTAGCTGTACTGAACAGGAATGTAGAGTGAACATTCTTGCTTGTTCCTGATTCCAAAGGGTACTTTTTCAGTTTTTTCCATTTAGTATGCTGTTGGTTATGGGCTTGAGGTATATTGACTTTATTATGTTGAGCTATGCCCCTTGCATGTGTAGATTCTTTATTAATTTTATCATGAATAAAGTTAGATTTTTGTCAAAGGCCTTTTATACATCAAATGAGATGATCAGGAGTTTTCTTTGAGTCTATTTATGTGGTAGACTACATTTATTGATTTACAAATGTGGAACTAGCCCTGCATCTCTGAGATAAAACCAACTTGATCATGGTGGATAATCTTTTTGATATAGTCTTGCATTCAGTTTGTGTGCTTTTGAGATTTTTGGATCTATATTGGTCAGAGAAATTGTCCTATATTTTTCTTTCTTGTGTTGAGTCTTTGCTTAGTTTGGGTGTTAGAGTGATACTCTCTGCAAAGGAGGAATTTAGGAGTGTTTCTTCACGTTCTATCTTGTAGAATAATTTGACGAGCATTGGTATTAGTTCTTCTTTGAAGGTTTGACAGAATTTTGTATTGTGTCCTTCTGGTCCTGAACTCTTTTTAGTTCAGAGAATTTTTTTTTTTTTTTATTTCGGTATGTGTATCAATGTACTGTCTGCATGCAGTTTTGTGCACCCGTGTCGTGCAATGCCGCGGAGGTCAGAAGAGGGTCTCGGATTCCCCTGGAACTGGAGTTCTCCTGGAATTGGAGTTTCAGACGGCTCTCGGCTGCCATGTGGGTGCTGGGGATCGAACCCGGGTCCTCTGTAAGAGCGGTCGGCGCTCTTAACCGCTAGGCCATCTCTCCAGCCCAAGTTAAGAGAATTTTTAATAATTCTATTTATCTCCTTGGTTGTTGTGTGTGTTTATTTAGATTATTTATGTAATTTTTATTTAATTTTGGTAGGCTGTATATATGTAGAAAGTTATCCATTTCTTTTAGATTTTCTAGTTTAGCAGAATATGGAATTTTAAAGTATAATCTTATGATTTTCCGAATTTCTGTTGTAATATTTCCCTTTTCATCCCCTAGTTTGTTTATTTGTATCCCCTCTTCTTTCTTTGGGTTAACTTGGCTAAATTTTCATTAATCTTGTTAATCTTGTAAAAAAAAATAAACTTTTTATGGCATTGATTCTCTGTATAGTTTTTTTTTTCATTTCTATTCCACTAATTTCAACCTTCATTTTGTTTATCTCTTCTTGTCTACTCTTTTTACAAATTCTTTTTTCTTGGTTTTCCCAAGGTTTTCAGTTGTGTCATTGATTTATTTGTATAAGATGATTGTACTTTTCTGGTGTAAGGCACTTAATGCTTTAAGTACTCTTTTTTTTTTTTAAGTACTCTTAGCAGTACCTTTAATGTGTCACAAATGTTTTGGTGTATTGTGTTTTCATTTTCATTCAATTATAAGGATTCTCTATTCAGAACCAAATATAATGCTAAAGTCTCCTTAAACTATGCACTTAAGCAAAATATATTAATACAGGAACTCTGGCATCAACAATGGATTATTCTACCAAGGAGATGTTGGCCAGGGGATCCAAGCCCCCACAAAAGGTAAAGGCCTTGCCTCCAAAAATTGGGATATCTGCAGGAAGAGAGGCGATAAGGCCCTGCTGTTGTAAGACCTGATATAACATGGGAAAGATATGGAGACGCACTTGCAAGTATACAGATGGTCTCTGGAATGCCAGAGAGTGTTACCAAAGGCCTAAACCAATAAAGCAAATATATGTCTCCTTGAGTCAAGCAAGACTCCTCCGTCAGCACAGCTACACCTCATCTGCCTGGAAGTACTGTGCAGCAGTGGCAAGCCATATGTCTGTATATCCCAAATCTAATTGGCTATTAGCTCTCTCCTTGGAGGAATAACTCACAGCTGATGCCACAAGCTTACATCCTCTAAGGTTAGAAGATGTTATAAACCACACGAAGACCCTGTCATACTTAACAGAAGAAAATATAATTCATGGATTAACATACCATCCAAACATCTGTGTCTATACCAAAGTACCTACCATAACAATTAGTACTGTTTAAATACCATATATATATAATTGCATGGCGTCTCTAGTAGGATCGAAAGGCTATATACTATACTGTTTAAATACCTAAATATCTAATTGCTGTGTGTTTTATTAGTAGGATCAAAGGTTAGCCTGGACAAGCTGGCAGCCCATGAAAGAAAACAGCCAGATTGACTAGAGACCAAGACAACAGCTCCAGAGAAGTAGACTGTTTTGCTTCTCATCCACTGTGCCCCTTTTTTTTTTTTTTTTTTTTTTTTTTAATTTTATTGATTTTTTTTTTTTTTTTTCATACATCATTTCATTCAGGCATATTTCCCTTTCCCTCCCCCCACCCCCACCCCATCCAGATCTTGTATTCTGCCATAAACTGTCCTGCATCTTTCAGGTTTTTTTTTTTCATTTTTTAGCTATAAGTGATAATCCATGAGTATAAAGCATCCTTCGTGCAAAACCAATCTATAGACTGTTGTGCCCAAACCCCCACAGTCCCACCATTCAGTGGAGGTTGACAGGTTGTTTGTTCAATCAAGTTGATCAAATGAGTGTCCAGACTACATCGCTGTAGTTTCACCGTTCACCCCAATCGCAGCCTTTACATTCTACCACGCCCCCTCTTCCGCAGATTGTTCTGTAGAAGTCTGTAAAATCCATTTAATTTATGGTGACATTTAACGCCAAGGTATTTGTCTAGATTTTGTCAGGTTGATGTGTCTATTGATGAGAGTGTTGTAATGACATCACTCATTGTCACTGTGTTGGAGTAACTGAGATTTTTGCTAATAAAATTATATTTATGAAATTGGATGTCCAAAAAATAAAAATAAAATAAATTGGATGTCCATATGTAAGATACATATATGTTTAGGATCTTAATTTCTTCTTGGTGGATTTTTCCTTTAACTAGAATGAAATGGCCTTCCCTATCTCTTCTGACTGATTTTAGTTTAAAATTTGTTTTGTTGGATTATAGAATAGATACCCCTTATTGTTTCTTGGTTCCATTTGCTTGGGATGTCTTTTTTCCATCTTTTTAACCTAAGCTATTGTCAATCATTCTTGGTGAGATCTGATTCTTGGAGGCAGAAAATTAATGGATCTTGTTCTCTAATCAATTCAGTTAGCCTGTATCTTTTTACTGGGGACTTGAGATCATAAATATTGAGTGTAATTATTGACCAATGTTTATTAACTCCTGTTATATTGCTGTTGTGCTGTTTTTTTTTTAGAACTCTTTCTGTTGACCATTCTGGAGTAATTTACTTATTCTTTGTGAGTTTTATTTTTATTTATTAGAAGTATTTATCTCAAATTTCACTAAAATTGTTTAAAAGAACTTTTTTTCTTGAGATAGGGTCTCCCTATACCCCAGGTGGCCTGGAACTCGCTCTGTAGACCAGACTGACCTTGAACTCAGAGATCCCCCTGCCTCTGCCTCCTGAGTGCTAGGATTAAAAGCATGTGCCACCATGCCCAGCCTAAGACAGTTCTTAGCCTCCATGTGGGTGCTGGGAATCTAACCTGGGTCCTTTGTAAGAGCAGTTGGTGCTCTTAAATCACTGAGCAATCTCTCCAACCCCTAAAATAAAAATTTTAATTTCAAGTATAAGCAAAGAAATATTAAATAGAAATATAAGCAAATTTTTAAATACTTTATGTTTTAATATACTTATTAATTTTATAATGCTTTTATTGATGTTTGTGTATTTCAGACATCATTTCTCAGTTCAGTTTAGACATATTCCCCTTTCCCTTCCCCCAACCCCACCCCAGATCATGCACTCTGCCATAACTGTCCTGTATCTTTCTCTCAGTCATTTTTTTTATGTTTAGGAGTTCACATTTTCCTCCTTTAATTATACTTATTAATTTTATTTTGGGGATATAAAATTTCTTTCTGGGGCTGGAGAGATGGCCTAGTGGTTAAAAGCACCAACTGCTCTTGCAGAGGACCCGGGTTCGATTCCTAGCACCCACATGGTGGCTAGGAACCAACTTTAAACCAGGCTGGTGGCACACGCCTTTAATCCTAGCACTCGGGAGGCAGAGGAAGGCAGATCTCTGTGAGTTCAAGGCCAGCCTGGTCTACAGAGTGAGTTTCAGGCCAGCTGGGGCTATAGGGAGACCCTGTCTCAAAAAAAAAAAATTACTTTCTGGAGAGGAATAAGTTCAAATCAGAAGAACTTTTCAGAACTGACACCTATTCCTTTTTTGGGAAAAAAGTGTTCTAAAACATTTATTTGGTAATAAAACAGAATCTTGGAAAACCTGTCATGACATTATTCTCTTATATATCAACTCAAGCTGACCAAATGAACCTTGAGAGAAGTTGTACTTGAAAACATGTTGGCTGTCTTAGTAGAAAAGATAAAGTTATTCTGATTTTTGTGTTTTTTTTTTCATTTTCTCCACTTCCTTCCTAAACAAGATACTAAATTGAAAGTCATATACTACCAGTTATATTTTTTATCCTAAAGTCCAAAAAAAAAAAAAAAAAAAAAAAAGAAAGAAAGAAAGAAAAAAGGGTTTGGAGAACTTTTTCAGTAACTGAACCTACTGGTAACAGAAGATCTTAAATTTCAGAGGCATGCAACAAGTTTTATCTCACTGTTAAAGTGGCTTAAGTGTCTAAATTTATTTACTATTTGACATATTTAAATTTATATTTAGGGCCTGGAGAGATGGCTCAGAGGTTAAAAGCACTGGCTGCTCTTGCGGAGGTCTGAGTTTGGTTCCCAGCACCCACATGACAGCTCACAATTGTCTATAATTCAAGTTCCAGGGGATATGATGCACTCCTTGAGCATGGAATTGCATGCATGTGGTGCACTTGCATATATATGGGAAAACACACATACACATAAAAATAAATATATAACCTTTTTAAATTATATTTTTCTGTGAAGCATAATGTTGCACAAGAAATTTAGTAAAGCTCTTTAGTTAAAATTGTGAGAACTAATGCCCCATGAGGAATTAGAATATGAAAATGGAGCACCAGCACAATATTGAAGGAAGGCATATTTTTGCCTCTAAGCAAAGGAAGATACATTAGAGTACAGATCCAAATATGAACAGCATGACCAGAGAATTAACATTAGGTGCATTCAATTGCCAATTAGTGTTTTATGGTAAGTGGGAAATAATATTATGTGAATATTAATAAAAAACCATTTGCATTTCTTGTTATTTAAGAACATTGCTCTTGTTAACAGCAGAAACATAATGCATAATGTGTAACTATGGAAACCTGCCATTTCCATTATTGCAATTTTCTCATGAAGTACAAAAATTGATTAAACATTTACTGTCCTGAAAGTTCCCTAAAGCTAGGCAAAGAAATCAAATATTTCCCTAGTCAAGCTTATTTTTCAAAGAAAGAGTAGATTTTAAAGTAATGGGGTTCTAAGTTCTCAGCAAAGACTGTATACTCTACTACTGAAATACCTGTTCATCCATGTTCATTGTTGTTATTTTCATAATAGTGAAAAATTGGATACCACCTACGTGTCCAACAACTAATGAATGGATAATGATGGTGTTGTACAGATACACAATATTCTTAAAATAATATTGTGAAACTCATAGGTAAATATGTGGAACTGTAAACAATCATCTGAGCAAGGTAACCCAGACCCAGAAACACAAGTGTCATGTGTTGCCTCTTACAGCTGAATACTAGCTTTGTAGATATCCATTTGAAAATCCAGAGAAATCAGGAAACTAATAAATGGCAATGGAGACAGAAGTTACTGGGAGGGAGGGAAGAATGAAGTGATATAAAGGGGAAAGGGGGAATAATAGGGTAGAAAGGGTTAAATGGGGTGGGAATTGGGAGAGTAGAGCAGAGAAGGGAGTGTGAGGAGGATATCCCACATGAAAGGAGGATATCCCACATGAAAGGAGGATATCCCACACGAAAGGCCTTTAGAAAAAGCCATATGTAAACTGACCACTATAGAAGCTTTTCTTTTTTTTTTTTTTTTTCAAATGTGAAGTTTTGGCTTCCTTAATATTTTTTTTTTCTAAAGTGTTTCTGGTTTGGCCTGTGGTTCTAGGTTCTCTCATCTAAAACTGAAAAGTAGCAGCAGTAAAATTGTTTTAAATTGTTTTTATCAGGGCTGGAGAGATGGCTCAGCAGTTAAGAGCACCAACTGCTCTTGCAGAGGGCCCGGTTTCAATTCCCGGCACCCACATGGCGGCTAAAGAACCATCTTTAACTCCAGTTCCAGGGGAATCCCACGCCCTCTTCTGACCCCCGCGGCATTGTACGACATGGATGCACCAACCTACATGCAGACAGTACACTCATACACATGAAAATAATAAATAAAATAAATAAAATTTTTCTTGAATTTTATTTTTTATTTATATAATTTTTCATTGAGCATTTTTACAACCCACACAATGATTCCCAATTAAACTCAGCCCCCCCATGCCCCAAATCCCCATCAGAATCCATGCATTACAACATCCAAGTTAAACCTTATCCAGTAAAGCTTCCAAACACAGATGTACTTCTGTGCAAACAGATCCCCTGGAGTCCAAGCAGCATATCTAGGAATCCTAGGTAAGGAACATTCTTCTTCACACAACAGTCTCTTATAGTTCAGTCCGAGGTCAGTCCCCACCCATTTCTCTTGTTCCACTCTGATCCTCGGACTGAGTTGGCATGGGTCCCATGTCTGATGCAGACTTTGCCACAAGTTTATATGTGAAAGCTTACAGTTGAATGTAAGCCATTGCTTCCCTATGCTCATGCACCAGCCCTGACTCTTACAATCTTTCTGCTCCTTCCTCAGTGATCCCAGAGCTATGGGTGGCTGAGGTTTAATGTAGAGGCTCCATCCAAGGATACACACTCTGGAAGTTCCTAGTTTTCAAAGCTTGATCGGAAGTGTCCCTCCACTTGCATCACACTCCATTATGTAAGGAAGCCTCACAGACGAGAATTGAGGGACACACTCCTTTTTCTCTCGGCCCCTCATGAGGGTTGTAGAGATAGGCTGAACTGTAGATATGTCTCCTAGTAATGTGGATCTTTCAGATGTATATCTTCTGTGTCTGACCAGATGTGGGATTCTTCAGTAGCCTTCATCTGCTGCAAAGAGTAGCTTCTTTGCAGCATATCGTGACTGGCACACGATATGCTTGTCTGTAAATACAAGACTCATCGGTTAGTGTATGCCAAGAAATTTCATTTGTCTAGAGATATGACACTGACAGGCTTTTCTGCAGGCTCTATGTCCTCTCCAGCCCTGTGTTTTTTGCTGAGTTTACAATGGCTCTCATGGGTTCACTCTCATTGAGAGGGTTCCAAGAACAATTAGATAGCTGTTGACCATCCCCAAACAATAGTGCCTCTATTGCACCAATAGGTGTAGTTTGCTGGGCTGCTTATTATGGTTGTTGGGATTTAGGGCTGGGTTATACCATCAACTGACTTTCTCCCGTAGTGACATGTGCATTGTCTAGCATTATGAGTGCTTAACTTCAGGTAGAAGGTTTCTAGGTCAGTTCCTGTTCCATTAATATAAGTCTTATCCTTGAACCATGTCCTGTTCTGAACAGTAGGGTCTTATTTTCTATTTCTGGTAGATAATCAAGAGCTTTGGAGATAGCATGTTTTGTTTGGAGAGTCACTTTGATCGCTCTTACCAACCATTTAAAGGGAGGTATCCTATGTCCTGCACTGTGTTCCCGGCCACACAGCCACCAGGTTGCATCACACATGCACTTATTTTCAGACAGTGTATGTGAATTTCTCATGGGATTTCTAGGGCATCACATTACACTCAGGGTTTGCTAGCCTCCCAAGATCCAATCATCTCTATTCTTTTTCCCTTCCCAACTGCCTCCACTTCCCAAGCCCCAGCACCCCCATCATCCCCACCCTCCCCCTCTCTGACTTTCCCCACCTCCCACCATGCCCCCCATTTTTCTTCTTCTCCCCTCCCAACCCATTACCCCACCCTGTTCCCTACTGTCCCCCTCTTTCTAGTTCTTTATTTTTCTTTACCTCCATGTATTCTTTCCAATTTCTTGGCTCCTGTTGTTACATCAGTATATGCTCATGTAAAGGAATTGGTACTACAATCCACAGATGAGGGAGAACATATATTGCCTGAGTTTCTGCCTTTGTGTTAGAACGATAGATAGATAGATAGATAGATAGATAGATAGATAGATAGATAGATAGATAGATAGATAGATATTAAAAGGAACTACATTGTAACAGGAAAGAATTGCCACTACTAGACACTTAGGTTAACAAAATAAAACCTCAAGGCTATGAATGGACTCCTTATCTTGAATCTCATGACCAAGGTTCCGATATACCCTTAAACAATACTGATTATTTCCACTGGTCTTTACCCACCATAACTGGATGGTAAGACTCCATATCTGAAGATACTACATACACAAGTAGAAATCAAGATACTACTTATTTCAAACCCTCATCTCTACTGGCCAGCTTTCATACGTCTGGAAGTTGCTCTGCATGGTAATCTCACTAAAGAAGTTTTGTCATGCAGCAAATGGTTATTAACACAGAAAACCACAATTAGCTAATGTACAGAGAACGAGAGGTGGCAGAGTGCTTATCTCTGAATAGGGCATCTCTTTCAAGCCTCTGCCTCCCAAGGCTCAGGTTTCATTGCAAAAGAGGAGTACGGAAGATTGTAAAAGCCAGAGGGAGTGGATGGCCACAAAGAAGCAGACAGCTGGTCAGTTACTCATATGGATTGACAGAAATGGTGACAGCATGCCCAAGTCCTATGCAAGCTTAAACTAGACAAACACCAAAATGGACAAATGGGTAAGCAATCCCAACCTGACCTAAGGAACTTACAGCAATTGATGGCTGCTGGGAGGGGAAAAGAGAGTGACTTACAGTGATGGGACTCTTGGGGAGCCCAATGGATGTGACATTTAGGGACATAAATCAGATTATGTCAGAAAAACAACACCAATATCAAGACTATATATATATATATATTATATTTTATACTATTATATAATTATTATTTTATATTATATATTATATATATATATTTATATATAATTAATATAATTATTATATATTATATAATAATATTATATATATATATATCAAAAAAAAAAAAAAAAAAAAAAAAAAAAAAAAAAAAAAAAAAAAAAATTACAAAAATTCAATTAAAAAAATAATTCGATCATGTTACCTAGATCTGAATCCTGTGAACTGGACTATAACAACAACCACGATATCCGAACACCACCTCTAACCAAGATACTGTCTCCTATACTTCTTTTGGTAGCATAGTGGCCATGCACAATCCTATCGGAGCCAACCAATCATACACTTGCGCATCCATTCATTAGAATTTAACATCTCAAACCCTTTCACCATACTGGCAGACAAACGAGTAGGAAGGTCATCAGCTGGCCTCTCATGTGAACGAGGCACGGTGAGGCCTACATATATACCCTATATATATACTTATATTAATATATATTAGATTGTTATCTAACATTTTAACTATAGAAAATCTTCCCAAATTAATATGAGTTACTTACGGAGTTTCAATCTCAAAATATTTCTTTTTTAGAAAAAAATATTCTTTTTTAATTTTTTAACGTTTTTTATTGAAGTTTAATGTAATTCATACATGTTTCTCAGTCCAATTTTAGACTCATTACCCTTCCATTGCCCCACCCCACCTGA
Source organism: Rhizomys pruinosus (assembly GCA_009823505.1). Classification (NCBI taxonomy): domain Eukaryota; kingdom Metazoa; phylum Chordata; class Mammalia; order Rodentia; family Spalacidae; genus Rhizomys; species Rhizomys pruinosus. The sequence goes on along the minus strand of VZQC01005766.1, from coordinate 3,965,340 downwards.
GTTTCATGCATTCTGCCATACATTTAAGTCTTTTTTGCATCTTTTTTTCAGTCTTTTTAAAGTTTTTATGTGCAGAGTTTATTGTTTTGGGGAAATTTACTGTTTCAGTCAGTTTTTTTTTTTTTTTTTATCTTTTTTTTGTTCTCTCCTTTTTATTGTTCAAATTACTCTATATCTCTTCAACACATATACCAAAATTATGATGTCATTAAAGTAAAACTGTATTTTAATTCTTCAAAACATGTTTATATTCACATTTTCAACTTTAATTTTATATTACTCTAAAATATGCATTCATACCCTCACCCATATACCACAATTACAAAGTCTGAAAATAGTGGTAGGTTAATTCTAGATCCTTAAGTTATTCACATTACAATGACACATTGCTTTCAGAGAAAATTATAGTTATATATATATATATATTATATATTAGTAATATATATTATATATATCTTAGTTTACCTTACTACTAGGTATCCACAAATGAGGGATACCATTCATCATTTGTTTTTCTGGGACTTTGTTACTTTACTTAGCATAATGCCTTCTAGTTATATCCATTTATGGGCAAAATTCATGATTTCATCTTTCTTTACTGTTGCATAGAACTCCATTGGGTAGATATACCACATTTTCTCTATCTACTCATTGGTTGAGGGGCACTTGGGTTGCTTCCAGCTCTTCACTATTGTGAAGAGAGCTGCAATAAACATAGATGTGCAAGTATCTTTGTAGTAGGATGAGTTTTGTGTGTATATACCCAGGAGTGGTATGACTGGGTCAGGTGGCTCATTTTGAGTCTTTTAAGCATTTTCCACATTGCTTCCACAGTGATTGTATGAGTTTACATTCCTACCAGCACTGGATGAGTGTTCCCCTTTCCCCACAACCTCTACAACATCTGGTGTCTTTTGTTTTCTTGATCTTAGCCAGTCTTATCAGATTGGGATGATATCTTAGAGTGGTTTTAATTTTCATTTTCTTAATTATTAATGATGCGGAACACTTTTTAAGATGTTTCTCAGTCATCTTTATTTCCTCACTTGTGAAGTCTCTGTTCAGCTCTTTACTCCATCTCTTGAGTTCAGTCATTTGTTTTCTTCTTTGTTTTTTGAGTAGTTTATATATTTTGGATGTTAATGCTCTGTCAGATGTATCACTGGTAAAGGTTTCCTCCTATTCTGTGGGTTTTCTCTTGACTTCATTGATTGTTTCTTTCACTGTACAGAAGCTTTTGAGTTTAATGAGATCCCACTTGTCGTTGTTGACCTTATTTCCTGTGCAGCTGCTGTTTGATTTAGAAAGTCTTTTCCTACGCCTATGTCTTGTAGGTTGCTGCCAACATTTTCTTCTATCACCTTCAGATTTTCCAGTTTCATGCTGAGGTCTTTGATCCATTTGGAGTTGATTTTCATACAGGGAGGGAGGTAGATGTTTAATTTTATTCTTCTACAAATGGTGATCCAGTTTTGCCAGTAGCATTTGCTGAAGATGCTGCCTTTCCTCCATTGAGTCTTTTTGGCTTCTTTGTCAAATATGATGTGGCTAAAATTGTACGAGCTCAAGTTTGGATTTTCAATTTTGTTCCATTGGTCTATGGGTCTGTTTTGTGACAGTACTAAGCTGTTTTATGACCATAGCCCTGTAGTACTATTTGAAGTCTGGTATAGTGATCTCCCCTGTATTGCACTTTTCACTCAGTCTTTTGTTTTTCCATATGAATTTAAGGATTTTTTTCCAAGGCTGTGAATAAACTCTTGGGGATTTTAATTGGGATTGCATTGAATCTGTATACTAATTTGGGTAAAATAGACATTCTTCCTATATTCCATAAGCATGTGAGGTCTGTCCAACTTCTGATGTCTTTGCCAATCTCCTTCTTCGGGGTTTTAAAATTTTTGTTGTAGAGGTCTTTGGTGTCTTTAGTTAACTTTCTTCCTAGGTATTTAATTTATTTTTTGTGTCTATTGTGAGTGGGAAGGCCTTCTTTTATTCCTTCTCTATATGCTTGTTGTTGGTGTAAAGAAAGGCTACTGATTTTCTTGGGTTATTTTTGTATCCTGCCACTTTACTGAAACACTTAATCATTTCTAGGAGTTTTTTGGTATAGTTTTTAGCATCCCTTAGGTAAACTATCATATCATCTGCAACGAGGTATAGTTTGACATCCTCTTTCCCTTTCTTGCCTTATTGCCCTAGCAAGTGTTTCAAGCTACATTGAATTGGAGTGGCCATAGTGGGCAGCCTTTTCATGTTCCTGCCTCTAAGAGGAATGCTTCTAACATTTAGGATGACATTGGCTGTGGGTTTGTGGTATATGGCTTTGATTATGTTGAAGAATGTTCCCTCCAGTCCAATTCCCTCTAGGACTTTAAGCATGAAGGGATGCTGGATTTTGTGGAAGGCTTTTTCTCCATCAATTGAGATGATCATGTGTTTTTTGTCTTTCAGTCCATTTGTGTGTTTTTTATATTTATTGATTTACATATGTTGAAACATCCTTGCATCTCTGGTATGAATACAACTTGATCATGATGGATGATCTTTTTTATATGGGTCTGTATGTGGTTTGCACATATTTTGTTGAGAATTTTTGCATCTATGTTCATTAATGGGATGGGGTTATAGTTTTCTTTTTTGGTTGTATCTTTGCTTGGTTTGGTATTAGAGTGATGCTGGCTTTATAGAAGGAATGTGGGAGATTTCCATTTGCTTGTATCCTTCTGAACAGTTTTAGTAATAATGGTTGTAAGTTCTCTTTAAATGTTTTATAGAATTCTTCTCTGAAACCATCTGGGCCTGGGCCTTTTTTTAGTTGAGAGGTTTACTGCTACATTTTTAATTTCCTCATATATTATGGATCTGTTTTAGCTGTCAATCTCTTCTTGGTTAAGCTTTGGTGAGTTCAAGGAATTCAAATATTCATCCATTTCGCTTAGGTTTTCAAACTTAGTAGAGTATAGGTTTTTGAAGTATTCCCATGTGATTGTTTGAACCTTTTCTTTGTTGTGATATTTCCCTTTTCATTTTGAATACTATTGATTTGGAGTTGCTCTTTCTTTATTTTGCTTAACTGGGCTAGAGATCTATCTTGCTTATCCTTTCTAAGAACCAATTTTGGATTCACTGATTCTTTGTATTGTTTTCTTTGTTTCTGTTTCATTGATTTCTGCTCTGATATTTGTGATTTCTTCCTGTCTGTTGGGTTTAGGGTTCATTTATTGTTGTCACTCAAGTGCTTTTAGCTGTTGCATTAGTTTGTTTATTTGTCCTCTTTCTGCTTTTTTAATGTAGACACGGAGGGTTATAAACTTCCCTCTTAGGACTGCTTTTAAAGTATCCAATAGTTTTTGCTGTCTTGATTTTTTTTTTGTTTAGCTCCAGGAATGTTTTTTATTTCTTTCTTTATTTCTTCCTCAACCCATTCATTATTCAGAAGTGTGTTATTTAGTCTCCATGCGTTCTTGTACATAGTAGGGCTCATTCTGGTGTTGACATTGAGCTTTATTGCACTGTGTGCTAATAGAATGCATGAAATTATTTCAATCCTTCTGTATTTGTGGAGTTTTTTTTTTTCTGTGTCCCAGTATGTAGTCGATTTTGGAGATTCTTCCATGGGGTGTTGAGTAGGAAGTATATTCTCTGTGTTTGGGTGGAATATTTGGAAGATATCCGTGAGGGCCATATTATGTATTGTATTGTTCAGTTCAGATGTCTCTCTGTTTATTCTTTGTCCATTTGACCTATCTAATGAGCTCAGTGGGGTATTGAAATCCCCCACTGTTAATGTGCTGGAATTAATTTGTGCCTTGAGGTCCTGTAGAATTGTGTTTATAAAGTTCAATGCACTGGAGTTTGGTGGGTATATATTCATGATTGTGAAATCTTCATGGTTAATTTTTCCTTTGATAAGGATGTAGTGGCCCTCTTTGCATCTTCTGATTAGTTTTACTTTGAAATCTATTTTGTTTGATATTAGAATAGCAACTTCTGCTTGCCTTTTGGTACCATTTGCTTGGAATATTTTTTCCATCCTTTCACTTTAAGTTGGTGCCTATCCTTGAGGGTGAGATGGGTTTCTTGTAGACAGCATATAGATGGATTCTGTTTCTTTTTTTAAAAAACAATTTTTTATTTATTTCTGTATGTGTATGAATGTACTGTCTGCATGAAAGTTTGTGCACCTGTGTCGTACAATGCCACGGAGGTCAGAAGACAGCGTCGGATTCCCCTGGAACTGGATTCTCCTGGAATTGGAGTTTCAGATGGTTCTTGGCCGCTATGTGGGTGCTGAGGATCGAACCCGGGTCCTCTGTAAGAGTGGTCGGCGCTCTTAACCTCTAGGCCATCTCTCCAGCCCTGGGTTCTGTTTCTTAATCCATTCTCCCAATGTATGTGTTTTGATTTTGAACTTCAGCTCATTAATAATAATGGTATTATTGAGACATGTGTGCTGCTTCCTTTCACCTTATTTTCTGTTTAAATTCTTGGTCTAGATTGGTATTTCCGCAGTTATACTTTTGTTCATTGCTGTCTTTAGCTGCTTGAAGATAGTTGCTCCTTTCCTCTGACCTTTGAATTGCTTCAAGTATTTTCTGAAGAGTTGGTTTCCTGGACATGAATTCTTTCATTTTGTTTATGACATGAAAGATTTTTTTTTCTTTCTCCTTCAACTATCATTGAAAATTTTGCTGGGTATAGTAATCTGAGTAGGCATCTATAGTCATTTAGTACTGGAAATACTTTGGCCCACATTCTTCTGGCTTTCATTGTTTGCACTGAAAAGTCAGCTGTAATTCTGATGGGTTTCCCTTTATATGTAACTTGCTTTTCTCTTGCAGCCTTCAATAATTTGTCTTTGTTTGGGACATCTAGTGTTTTAACTATGATATGACATGGGGTATTCCATTTCTGATCTTGTCTATTTGGTGTTCTACGTGTTTCTTATATTCGTATGGGTTTGTCATTTTTCAGTGAGGGGAAATTTTCTTCTATTATTCTGTTGAAGATCTGATCAGTTCCTTTTCCTGGGATTCTTCTTCTTCCTCTACCCCTATGATGTTGAAGTTTGATCTTTTCATAGTGTCTCATATTTCCTGATTGTTCCACTCGTGATTTTTTTAATTTTTTCATACTCTTTGTTTGAACATTGTAGTTCTTCCACCTTGTCTTCCAGTGTTGATATTCTACTTTCTGCTTCATCTAATCTGTTATGAGGCCTTCTCCCATCTTTTCTTGCTGATTGGTTGAGTATGCAATTTCCTTTTTCATTTCATCCTGTGATTTCTTTTTTTTTTTTTATGTGTATGAGTGTACTGTCTGCATGTAGGTTTGTGCACCCATGTCGTGCAATGCCACGGAGGTCAAAAGAGGGTGTCAGATTCCCCTGGAACTGGGTTAAAGTTGGTTCTCAGCCCCCATGTGGGTGCTGGGGATCGAACCCGGGTCCTCTGCAAGAGCAATCAGTGCTCTTAACTGCTAGGCTATCTCTCCAGCCTCCATCCTGTGATTTCTTTAGTATTTCCAGTTCTCTTCGGAGTTTGTCATTCTCTCCTTCTAGATCCTTGATTTGCTGATCAGTTTCCTGTTTCATTTCAGAGTGGGATATTTTCAGTGTTTCCCCTTCATTCCTGAGTTTTTCATTCTCTCCCTTGATTTCTTTGAGTATGTCTATTATTCTTTTATGATCTGTGTCCTGGATTATCTCCAGAAAGAACTCATTGTTAGAGTCTTCTATAGGGCTGATAGATTTTAGCGGGGATTTATTATTTGCTTTTCCCATGTTGTTGATTTTCCTTTGTGCTCTTGGCATGTGGATTTGATTTGTTCTTTATAATCTGATGCAAAATTCAAGTGCTTCTTCGTTTGGTTGAAGGCCTGTTCTTCTAGGTTGGAAAGTTTGCTTTCTCTTCTGTTACTCTGTGTTCCAAGTCACCTTCTCTGTTCCCACCTAGGTAGCCACAAGGAGGATGGGTGGCCCTGGTTTTTGCCCACCCAATCCTGTCACCACCAAGGTGACTGTAGGGCCTTACCAGATTGGTCTGGAAGTTGGACCAGCTCCGATGACCCTGCACTGGAAATGATGGGGTCAGGATCACCTTGGAACCCTGCACTGGAAGCAACTGGGTTCATATGGTCCTGGAACCCTGTGCCAGAAGTGACGAGTCTGGGATGGATGGTCTTAGAATTCACCTGCTGAGAAACCAAGCCTTTCATTCTCCCTGAACCAGCAGTGAGGAGTTCAGGTGGTCCTGGAAACCCCTGTGCCAGAAGCAACTGGGCTAGGATGGTCCTGGAAGCCTATGCAGGAAGCAATGGGGCTCAGATGGTCTTTGAACCCTGAGCTGGAAGCAAGTGGGCTTGAATAGTCTTTGCACCCTGGGCTGGAAGCAACAGGGCTCAGATGGTCCTTGAACCCTGTCTGGAAGTGACAGGACTGGAATGGTCCTGGAAGCAGCCTGCTGAGAAGCCTGGCCTGTCACTCTCCCTGCACTGGCAGTGACAGGCTGGGGTAGTCCTGGAACCCTCAATCTCAGAATTTCAAAACTAAGTAAACAAGGGTAGAAGCTAGGTGAAGGATCAGAGATATCGTTAAAGCCACTAGGTATCTCAGGGCATGCTTATAAATGTAATTACAGCCACAACAATTCCAATGCCTTGTTTGTTTGCTGCTCTATGATAAGTGATGGCTTTCATTTCAGTCCTCATATTATATCGTGAAATAAGATTACAACATGTGTTTACATAGTTAAAATAGTAAATAAATATCATCTTACACAATGGATAAAAGAAACCTACAAATATTTAATAAAAAATTTTAGTGGGATATTGTAGAAAGAGGATGAGAAGATGAAGCAGGCCCATTAGGTTGGAAATACTAAATATAAATATACATATATATATATATATATATATATATATATATATACATAAATATATACACCAATTGTGCTTTGTTATAATCTATTTTTATCTGAGGAAGCACAATCCCCCATTTATTGTCCCAGTACTGAGGTCACAAGTTTGCATTGTAATTAATAGGGGTCAAAATTAAATATTAATGATGAGAGCAGATTTGTTACCAAGAAAAATTAGCCAAAATATAGTGCTTTACTTTAATGGGAAGTATAATCCTTATAGGACCTCCTATCATCATTATATTTACTCATATCTAACAACCCTACAAAATTCTGGATTTGTTTTTTAACTTAATTTCCTTTATCTATACATCTGATTTCCTCAGTGTTAACTTTGTCCATGGTAACACTAACCATGGCATGTCCAGAAGCTGCACTCCCAGACTTCTACACTAATATATATTTTATGGATACTATATGTAACACTTATCAGAATACAATATACACATATTTCATGTCTTTCTGGAGAAGAAAAGATATTACAAACTTTCTGCAAAGCATTTTTCAATCTGGCTAAATGCTAGCATCTTCAAAAGCTGAAAGTAAAATAAACTGTGAGGCCTCTGAGTATGATAAAAGTATTCAATAATCCAGAGTCAAGCATAGCTGTATTGGCTTGACACTAATGCATTTGTGTGGGCAGCATTAGAAGGACATTGTAGGGAAGAGGGGTGCAAATAAGAAGTGTAATTTTACTTGTGTATTTTCTGATACACTGGACAAAAGTGTCAAGCATGAACTAGATGCTCGACAGTATACTGGACCTGAGATTTTTCTAAGGTCAATTGTCATTTCTTATTGGAGTTTATTAAGCAATATACCAGGAAATGTGTTCACTGTGTTCACTAACAGATGTGACATTTGCTTAAGAGTTATGGGGGAATCCATGTCACTGTAGTAATTTAAAAATAGCCCACTATGTTCCCTTCCAGCCTTTGCACAAGGTGGGCTCCAATTACTCTGCCTCAGATCTCTGGACTAGCTTCCTAACCCAGACTAACTAAACACTCTAGCATAAATTGCTAAGTTTCTCCTGAGTGCTGCCCCATGCCCAACTCCCCTGGCTCTTGACTAGCTGGACTGAGCTTCCCAAACAGGACTCTAGTATGTCAGATCTGCCTACCATGTCTCTATTCCCTTCCTCTCTCCCACCCTTGCTCTGTCTCCTGCAAGCCTTGGATCCAGGAAGGCTCCAGTTCCTCTGCCTCAGGTCTTTAGACTAGCTTCTTTTATTTTTCTTTTTGAGACAGGGTCTCCCTGCAGCCCCAGCTGTCCTGGAACTCACTCTGTAGACCAGACTGGCCTTGAACTCACAAAGATCCGCCTGCTTCTGCCTCCCAAGTGCTAGGATTAAAGGCATGTGCCACCACGCCCAGCTTAGACTAGCTTCTTAACACAGACTAGCTAAACACCCCAGAATAGACCCCAATAGCTCTTGATATGTATGACACAGACCATCCTGCCTACTAACCTGAACAGCCTACCTACTACCCTGTTCCTCCATCCACCTGGACCATTCTACTACCCTATAAATACCTGAAATACATACAAACTTAGTTTACAACTTTGACCAAAAAGCAACCAAGCTACAGAAAGAATATAAACTAAACCAAAATTAAATTAAATCAGAGCAGAGTAGAAGATCCTACAGACACATGTTCTAGTTTGTCTTCCATTGCTGTGACAAAACACTCTGACCGACACCCACTTGGGGAGGAAAGGGTTTATTCAGCTGACATCTCCTGGGTCACAGTTCTCACTCAGGGAGCCCAAGGCAGGAACTCAGGGCAGGAACCTGGAGGCAGGAGCTGAAGCACAGGCCATGAAGGAATGCTGTTCACTGGCTTGCTCCTCCAGCCCATGCCCAGCCTGCCTTCTTATACGGTACACAACAACCTACCCAGGGTGGCACCACTCATTGTGGGCTGGGCCCTCCCACAGTGCTCAACCATCAAGACAATACTCCACAGATGTGGAGTATTGTGGCCAATCCAATGGAGCCAATTCCCCAATTGAGGCTCCCTCAACCCAGGTGTGTCAAGTTGACACTAAAGCTATCCAGCATAACACATTACCAACAAAGAACAGCAGCACAAATACACAAATAATATAAAAAAAGTAAGAGACTGTATCCCCCAGAAAACCCCTTAATCCTACAGAGGTGCACTACAATGATAACTACCCTGAGTAACCCAAGAATGCAGAATTTAAAAAGAATAAATCATAAACATGATCAAAGAACTTGAAGAAAACAAAGACAAAAAATAAACCCAAAGAACTCAAAGAGGAAAGGCATAAACTTGTGATGGAAGCCCAAGAATATACAAAAAAGTGGCTTAATGAAATATCAAAAATAATTCATGACTTGAAAAGTAAACTCACAGAGGAGATAGAAATAGTAAAGAAAAACCAAATGCAGATTAACAATAATCCAATTGAAAAAAAGCAGAAAGCCTCATAAGTAGAATAAATGAAACAAAAAAAAACATTATATCAAGACTGGATGACAAATTTGAGGGTTCCGACTCCTCCAGAAAACACTGTAACACTTTACAAACCACAGGAATGGAATACTTGGGAAATGTGAGGCAACATGTAAAAATCAAATCTATGAGTTATAGGCATGCAGGGATGAAAAGAATCTCAGGAAAATGAACAGATCTTCAACATGATTACTGAAGAAAACATCACTAAATTAAGGAAAGACTTACTTATAAAGAGTCAAGAAGCACCTAGAATACAAATTACACATGACCGGAACAGAAACACCCCATGACATATCATAATAAAAACATTAAAAGTACAGAACAAAGAGAGTGTACTGAAAGATTTTAGAGAAACACAAAAAGTCACATATAAAGAAAAAACCCATTGTCTGGCATGATCAGTGTACTGGGTTTACAGGCATGTACCACTGAATTTTCAATGCAAACCATGAAAGCCAGAAAAACATGGACAAAAGTATCTCCAGTTCTAAATTACCATGGATGCCAATCCTGAGCACTTTATCCAGCAAAACTATCTATCATGTTTGAAGAGGAAGGGAAAATTATACATGATGTGTACAGGCTGAAAGAAATCATCTCCACTAAACCAGCACTACAGAGACTATTCAAAGCAATACTAAGGACTAAAAAAGGAATGAGTATTCCCAAGAGGTTACAGAATGAAAACAAAGAAAATTATAATAACTGTGCTGGATAGCTTTAGTGTCAACTTGGCACACCTGGGTTGAGGGAGCCTCAATTGGGGAATTGCTTCCATTGAACTGGCCTGTGACCATGTCTGTGGCTACTTTCTTCATTGCTGGGTTATGTGAGAGGGCCCAGCCAACAGTGGGTGGTTCCACCCTGGGCAGGTGGTCCTGTATTGTATAAGAAAGCAGGCTGAGCATGAGCCAGTAGAACAAGCCAGTAAGCAGCATTCCTCCATGGCCTGTGCTTCAGCCCCTGCCTCCAGGTTCCTGCCCTGAGTTCTTACCTTGAGCTCCCTAAGAGATGAACTGTGACCCAGGAGATGTAAAACAAATAACCCCTTTCCTCCCCAAGTTGGACTTGGTCAGAGTGTTTTGTCACAGCAATTGAAAGCAAACTAGAACAGAAATTGGTATTAGAGAGTGGGCTATTGATGTGACAGATCTGACTTTGGTGTTTGGGGAAGGATTATGAAAGCATTTCAAACTTGGGCTAGAAAAGCCATTGAATGCCAAGATTTTTTTTTTGCTGTGGAGCTTGATATAGTTATGCTGAAAGACTAATAGATGGTGGAGGCTGGCTTGTGAGCCTTCAAAGGAAAGTAGAGATCATCAGGGCTGTTTGTATGATATTTTGAATTGAGAATATATAGGTTCTGGTTAACTGGGACTCAAGATTCAGCTGTGATTAAGAAGAGACCAGAACCTGAAGTCAAACCTTTGTTTTACTGGGACAATTGATGCTGCTTAGCTGGGGCTGAAAAATCAGCTGTAAGTAACATAAGACCAGCATTACTGTGGTAAAATCTTCTGGGAAGAATTTCCTCAGAGTAAGCATACAGAAGCTGTGATCCAGAGGGGCCCTGAGCCTCCATCTCAAGCTAGAAGCAAGACTTGGTAACATTTGAAGAGTGCCCTGCATGGTTCTGGTGTTAAAATGTGAAGGGGTCACAGAGAGCAGCTCAGGCTTGGCACTGTGAAGGCCAGCAAAGGCCATTGGTGAAATTGTCCCCTCAGTCGCAGTGAAAACCCCAGGACTGCATGGTTAATAGGGAGATTCTGAGACTTTGCCTCTTGAGACCCCAGAAATGCCCACTGGTGAAGATGCAGGCTCAGTTTTAGTGGAAAGTCCAACTTTTTGGAGATGGCAAGCCCATGGGACTATTGTTACCAAGGGTGGCATCAGGTGGGGAATGGAGGTGACCTGAGCCTGCTGTGTTTGCTGTGGATGGCAGAGCCAGAGAAGTAAAGCTGCCAAAACTCTTCAGAACACAGAAAATCATGAGTGAGTCCCAGATGTCCAGCCTTGAGATACTTTGTGGACTTAGGTTTTGCATTGGTATGACTGATTCTTCCCTTTAAAATAAGACAGTAGTTCTTTTGGATTTTACTGGAATATGCATTTAAGAGACTTTTAAAAGGGACTGTGAAGTTTTAACTGGTTGGATTTATTTTTATTTTTATTTATTTTGTATGTGTATGAATGTACTGTCTGCAAGCAGTTTGTCCACCCCCGTCATGCAATGTCGCAGAGGTCAGAAGAGGGCGTCGGATTCCCCTGGAACTGGAGTTAAAGACAATTCTCAGCCACCATGTGGGTGCTGGGGGTCAAACCTGGGTCCTCTGCAAGAGCAGTCAGCGATCTTAACAGCTAGGCCATCTCTCCAGCCCCCTGGTTGGATTTTTTAATGACTGCGAGGTTTTACAGCTGTACCATCTTATTGTTGTGATACTAATGTGAACATCATATCTTGGGGAAAAGAAATGGAAAGGTTCTGGTTTAATAGTGATGTGTTTTGTGTGTAAAGTTGACAAGGGGTCAATTGTGCTAGATAGCTTTATTGTCAACTTTACACACCTAGGTTGAGGGGGTCTCAGTTGGGGAATTTCCTCTATTGGACTGGCCTATGGCCATGTCTGTGGGGTATTTTCTTGACTACTGAGTGATGTCAGATGGTCCAGCCTACTATGAGTGGTGCCACTTCTGGGCAGGTGGTCTTGTATTGGACAAGAAAGCAGACTGAGCATGGAACGGTGGAGCAAACCAGTAAGCCATGCCTTAAGGTTACCAATCAATAATTGACATTCATTAAAATACAAAGCAAAAGAAACAACCAAGGAAGGGAAGGGGAAACCCACTGAGTGGAAGAAAATGTTTAACAATTACACATCTGACAGAGGGTTAATATCAAGAATATACAAAGAACTCAAAAAAAGAAAAACAAAGAAACAAGGAAATTAACAACCCCATAAAAAGATGAGATATAGGGCCAGGCGTGGTGGTGCATGCCTTTAATCCTAGCACTTCAGAGGCAGAGGCAGGTGGATTTCTGTGAGTTCAAGGCCAGCCTGGTCTACAGAGTGTGTTCCAGAACAGCCAGAGCTACAAGGAGACCCTGCCTCAAAAAGACAAAAAAAAAAAAAAAAGATGGGCTATAGACTTGAACAGATAGTTCTCAAATGAAGAAATAAAAATGGCTAAGACAAACCTTAAAAACGTACTTAGTAATTAGAGAAATGTAGATTAAATGTATGTTAAGAGTCTGTTTTAGCCCACTCAGACTGGCTACTATCAAGAGACTGAATGATTCCAAATGTTGGCAAGCATGTGGAGAAAGGAGAATGCTTATTCACTGCTCAAGGGAATGCAAACTCATGCAACCTGTGTGGAGAGCTGTGTGTAGAGCTTTCCAAAGTCTAGAAATCAATCTAACATATCATCCAGTTATACCACTCCTTGGCATATACCCAAAGGACTCATTATTCTGTAGAAATACCTGTACATCCAGTTTGCTATTGCTCTCTTCACAATAGCTAAGTGGAAACAACCTAAGTGTCCTTAACTGACAAATAGATAATGAAAAGGAGACATATTTACACAATGGAGGATACTCAGCAGTAAGAAAAGATGAAACTATGAAATTTTCAGGTAAATCAATTGAACTAGAATGTTACACTATGTGAAGTAACACAAATGCAGAAAAGCAAGCAAAGTATGATCTCCTTCATTTGTGAACTGTAGCACCAATCTCCTATACCTGAATATAAGGTGTTGTAACATCCAGGAGTCAGGAGAACAGGAAGGATGCATGAAGGTAAAGGAAAAGAAGGAACCCAAGAGAGGGGAATAGTGGGAACAGATGTTACAAGGGGAAGGAATAAAAATAGGGAGAGTTTGGCTGGGAGAAGAAGAAGAAAGAACTTGCAAGGGGCCATGGTGTGTGGTGGGGAGGGAAATCAGGAAAGGGGGAATGGTAGGAGGTTTGTGTTACTGGGGAGAGTGTGGGTAAAATGTGGGTGCTGGGACTAAGAAGGGAAGAAGGAGGTCAGATAGGAAGAAGAGTATATGTAAATGAATCTTGGGGGGCAAGGGAACCCAGAGGGAACTATGATGCCCCTGTAACTGCATAAGAAATATACATATAGTGTCTTAATCTTCGGGGGGGGGTTGTTTGGCAAGGAATTCAGTGCCAGACAGAAGAGACTTCCCTTTGAGTGATAATTGAGAGTGGTCCAGGAGACTCCTAAAATAACACAAGTTATTGCCAAAGCTCTTGCTTTTCTCCCAGATGATAAAACCCTCCTGGTGAAGACAGGATATGCTTCAGATACAGGACTTGGAGCAGTGGAGCAGGAACTGTCCTGGAAGGCTTCTGCTTGAAGTTTAGATAATCCTGATGATAATATGCAAACTGTTAAGGGAGATCAATTAATGGTCCAACCCAGCCCTAAAGGCTAGTGACCATAACAAATGGCACATCAAGATACTGGTGTACTAATGGCACTGTTATCTGGTGTGTGTGTGTGTGTGTGTGTGTCTGTCTGTCTGTCTGTGTGGTGGGGGGCACAGGGGTATTCAATAGCTACCTAATTGGCTTTAAATCCCTCTCAGTGAGAGTGAACTGATGGGTGGCATTGTAATTCTAGCTAAATCCACATGACTGGAGAGGATATAAATCCTAGAGGAAACCTTAGCTCTGTCATATTTCTAGACCATAAGCTAAACCTGAGTCCTTTTATTTATAGATGAGCATACTGTGCACTACTCATCAAGAAAGCTTCTTTTGGCTGGGCATGGTGGAGCACTCCTTTAATCCTAGCACTTGGGAGGCAGAGGCAGTCAGATCTTTGTGAGTTCAAGACCAGCCTGGTCTACAGAGCAAGTTCCAAGACAGCTGGGGCTACAGGAAGACACTGTCTTGAAAAAAGACCAAAAAAATTCTTCTTTTACAATAGAGAGACTACTGCAGAGTCCCACAACTGGTCAGACACAGAGAATATAAGTCTGAAAGATGCCCAGTCCAGGGTGACACATCTACAGTTGAACCTCCGCACCTAAGGCTCATGGAACATAATAGAGTGAGGGGTAGAGAGAAAAATAAATGCATCCCAAACCCTTACCAGTAAAGCTTAATTATACAAGAGCATGCTATGCACACAAAAAGCCACAACTGGCAAAGTTTTAAAGAACAAGAGACTGCAGAGTGTGTATGCCTGGGGAGGACTCCTATACTGAACTTCACCAACCCATGGCTCAGGGATTATTGGGGAAGAGGGTGCAGAAAGATCTTTTAAGAGCCAGGGCTGGTTCATGAACACAGGGAAGCAGAGGATTTAGGGCCAGCAGAAGCTTGCACATGTGAACTTGTGGCAAGCCTGGCACTGCGCCAACTCAGTTAAACAAGGATCCAGAGGGGAGGAGTGACATGGATGGCAGGGCAGCCCTAGACTGAGAATATTGGAGGCTGCTACTAGGTGAGAGAGAGAAGGAGTACGCCTTACGATCTTTGTATGGCCTGACTAGACTCTAGTGATGAATTGGCACTGTAGGACATCTGGGCACAAATGCTTGACTGGCTTGGACTTAACATGTATGGCAGAATAAATAAGGTCTTGTGAGTGGTTGCAGGGGCATGGATGGGAGAGGAGTCTAAACTTGATTAAGAACTATTATATAAAAGTACATAATCTCAATTAAAACATACTGGAAGTTTTTACATATGAAGCTGTGGTGATGTTAGCATCAGGCATGGGACCCATGCCAACTTAGACAAGTTCTCAGAGTGGAGCAAGAAAAATGAGTTGGGGACTGGCCCATAAGTGATAACTATTGGAGACTGACTACTGGTGGATGAGAAAGAATATGCTTTACTTAAGATTTCTAGATGTGCTGACTAGACTCCAGTGGATGGACACACAGAAGGATGTCTGGGTTCAAAAGCTTGACTGGATAGGACTTAACTTGGATGATATAATGCATGAGTTCTGATGGGGGGGGTCAAGGGATGGGGGCACTAAATTTGATTAGGAAGCATTGTATAAAGTGTGCACATGCTCAATAAAAATTCTTTTTAAATTTTTTACATTATTTAAAAATTAACTCTTTAGCTACTTAAACTCTATACTTTTAATATGAAACCTAAAATAGTTTCAATTTCTAATTACGTAATAAATTTCTTTAACTGAAAAGTTATGTGATTATAGCGAAATTTGTGTTTGGTTTGAAATATGTATACACTGTAGATTGACTTGATCAAGTAAATTAACATTCGAAGGTATTTTTAAAGTAATAGAATAATATGATCAGTGATTTGTTATCATTAAATAGCAAGAATATTTTTGTCAAAGCACATATGCCATTAAAAATTTCCTCCATTGGCCCATTTATCCTTTGGCTATTATATGCCTAAGGATTTGAAAAGGGTTAAGGTCTTGATGATGACCAAAGAACCCAGGCAGGCTGCTGGGGCTGGGCAAGCTTGATGGAAGAATGTACTGGTCCTTCCTGCTTTAAGGATCAGAAAGGAAATCAACTCACTTGGGACATGAAGGTCTCCCTACTCAAGGGTTAATGTGACCTCCAAATTTTTACCGGAATAAAAGTTATTCAAACATTTTGTAATATATAAGAAAATGTGTATTTACACTGACCTAATAGAAATGAACAGGGGTTTGTCTCAAGTTATCACATCGGTGTCTCCCCAGCAATTCCTCAGAGAAAGAGCTCCCATCACTGAACATTCAGTTGCTTGGCACGTTCACTGCAAGCGTCAGATAGCACAGTGAATGAGTGGCTACCCGTGAGTGCAGCTCTCTCTGCTGCCATTCTTTCTAATACCACAACAGATGAAAAATCATATGTAAACTATTTGCCCACCGATGGGATACCAGAAACTGTACTTAACATTTCTTTATTTTTATTTTTAAATTGAATTTTTGCACATTTCCTATGATAAATCTTAATCATATTTAGACCCCCTCCCCTATCTGCACCCCCCCACACACAGCTCCCCACTGGATTTCATGCATTGTGTTATGCATGTTAATGTCTATCAAGTCAAGTCTGTGACCCCAGATGTCCTTCAGTGTGAGCTCATCCACTGGAACCTGGTCAGCCTATCTAGCATCACTCCTTAAAGACTAATTCTCAATCAAGTTGATCAAATGAGTGTCCAGACTATCCCCTGCTGGATGGGCTGTGTGGGTTTGGGCACAACTGCTTGCAAATTGGTTTTACATGAAGGATGCTTGTACTCATAAATTATTACTTAATGTTAAAAAATGAAAAAAAAACTGAGACAAAGATGCAGGACAGTTATGGCAGAATACATGATCTGGGATGGAGTGGGGTGGGGTGGGGGAAAGGGAAAGGGAAATATGCCTGAACTGAATTGGAAAATGATGTATGAAATACACAAAGCATCAATAAAAAATGAAAATTAAAAAAAGACAAAAAGAAAAAAAAAAGACTAATTCTCCCTCACTCAGCAGTGATCAGGTGTTAATAGCTCCTCAGCAAAGGTTGGGGCTTCTTACCCATTTCCCCAGTTCTACACTGAGTTATTGTCTAGTTTAAAGCCTGGAAGTTTCTTTTCCTTGTGATCACACACCATTCCTGGCTCTGACACTCTTTCTGCCCCTTGTTCCATAGTCACCCTGAGCCCCAGGTAGCAGAGGTTTAATAAAAGAGTCCTAGACAGGGACATACACTCTGCAGTTTCTTATTCTCTACATTTTGGTCATCTATTAATTCTGTGTTCATCATCATCTGTTGCGTGAGGAAGTTTCGCTGGTGAGAGCTGAGAGATGCATTAATATTCCCTCTGCTCCTGTTCTGCTATGTTCCCTGAGTTCTAGGTATAGATATTGAGTTGTAGATGCGTCAATTAGGGCTGAGCATCTCAGAGACACTTATATGGATTTGACCACTTGTGGAGCTCTGAAATAAGTGTCCATCTGTTGCAAAAAGAAGTTTCTTTAATGAGTGTTCAAAGGTATATTTGTCTGTAAATATAAGGATACATATTTAGCATTGAGTAAGAAATTACATGTCTCGAGATGCAACAAAAGGCGACAAAAGCTGGATTTTCTCTGGGATCTATGACCTCTTCAGGCCTGTGTATTTGGCTATGTTTAAAATACCACACAGCAGTTCTCTCTACTTGAGGGGGCTTTAAGTCTAATTAAGAGAGCTGCTGATTTACCTCAGGATAAAAGTTCCATTATTGCACCGATAGAGATAATCTGCTGGGCCTGTCATTGTTGTGGTTATTAGGTTTTACAGCTGGGTGGGACTATTGGCTGATTTTCTACCTTACCAGCTTGGATAGTATCTTCTGATATATGAGAGCTAGCCTTCAGGGAGAAGGCTTCCAGGTCAGTT
Organism: Rhizomys pruinosus; assembly: GCA_009823505.1. Lineage (NCBI taxonomy): Eukaryota > Metazoa > Chordata > Mammalia > Rodentia > Spalacidae > Rhizomys > Rhizomys pruinosus. The sequence continues at coordinate 3,947,564 of VZQC01005766.1, read as the reverse complement.
CCAGCTCCGTTTCTTTAAGTCCCAGGTCCAAAGTAGGTCCTGGCTCCAGTAATAGGATCTTAACTTCAAGTTCTGGGATGCAATCAAGGTCAGTGAAAATAGCCATTAACCTGTATTATTTTGGGAACCTCTTGAATTATCCTGACCAACAACTCAGAGAGGGTTCTCCTCTCTGGCACTATTTCTTGTTATATAGCCTTCAGTCATATTTTGAACTAATATATTCCCTCTGGTCTTCACACCACCAAAGCATTATTTATTTCTTCTCTCTCTACCTTTGTCTAATACTCCCTCTTCCCTCCCCAATTAAAGTAACACCATTTTCTTCATTTCCCCTTTAATAATAACTGTTTCCATTATCCCCTGTCTTAAGCACCTTTTTTCTCCTTTACCCCCATGATTCCTTAATATTTCACTTAGCTTTTCTCTGAAGTTTCAAGAACCCACACTCTCTAATCTTACTTCAACAGATTTAACAGGAGACATTTTAAATCATTCTTTAATACCTACTCTGTATCTCCCAAATTTAATGTTGAAACATTTTTTTCTCCAGTTCTCAGATAATGAAAATTCTTGGAGAGATGGCTTAGCGGTTAAGAGCGCCGACCACTCTTACAGAGGACCCGGGTTCGATCCCCAGTACCCACATGGCGGCTGAGAACCGTCTGAAACTCCAATTCCAGGAGAACTCCAGTTCCAGGAGAATCCGACACCCTCTTCTGACCTCCACAGCATTGCACGACACGGGTGCACAAACCTGCATGCAGACAGTACATTCATACACATACGGAAATAAATAAAATTAATTAAAAAAAAGAGTGCCTCCTAATAATATATTGCAGATGGTCCTAAGGTAGTCAGGGTACCATATACTCTCAGAGGGAACCGCCTCACTCAGAAGAAAAGGCTTATCACGTATTTGGCATAGAGAGGTTGGATGCTTTTCAGCATTATATTTGGAGCATGGATTCCTAACAGATTGTCTCCATCCTTTCTAACTTCCCAGCCCATTTCCCCAGGCTACACATAGGGTGGCTCACGTGATAGATGAGCACTTTTATTTGCACAACGTTGAACAGAAAGACAATAACTAAAGATCAGCTAATTTCTAAATCAAATCCTAGAGAGAGAATTTTCAAACTCTGAAAACAGACAAATATTCTAATGTTAATCATCCTGGGATTCCTGCTGCCAGCAGATAAGATCAATCCATACAACTTTCCTCCCAGCGAATGGAAATACTGGCATTGCTAGTCAAACTAAAGTATCTTGAGCCCTGAGTCACTGATTTCCTTGAACCTCTGGAATATTTTCATTGGGTTTGTGAACAATATAAATGAAATAGCAGCTGAACATGTGGCCCAACAAACATCAGTAATTTAATTTTTTTTTCCTCTGCAGCAGATAAAAAGAAATAAGTTGTGGAGAGGGGAGGACATTAAAAATAAGCTTTTCTGTTACCAAAGGCCACTAAACCAATAAAGCAAATATGGGTCTCCCTGAGTCAAGCAAGACTCCACCGTCAGCACCAGCTACACCTCACCTGCCTGGAAATACTGTGCAGCAGAGGCAGCCATGTGCCTGTATATCCCAAATCTAATTGGCTATTGGCTCTCCCCTTGGAGAAATAACCCATGGCTGATGCCACAAGCTTACATCCTCTACAGGTTAGGAGATGTTATAAGCCACAGTAAGACCCTGTCATATTTAACAGGGGGGAAAATTGTAATTCATGGATTAACATATCCAAACATGTGTCTATGCTAAAGTAACCTACCATAACTATTAATGCTGCTTAAATACCTATATATCTAATTGCTTGTTCTTCATTAGTAGGATCGAAAGGTTATTCCTGGACAAACTGTCAGCCCATGAAAGGAAACAGCCAGAATTGACCAGAGTCCAAGTCAACAGCTCCAGAGAGAATGGACTGTTTTACCTCTCATCCACCTGTGCCCCTTTTCTAAGCCTAGGGAACAACCTGCAGAAGAGGGGGCGTGGTAGAATGTAAGGGCTGCGATTGGGGTGAATGGTGAAACTACAGCAATGTAGTCTGGACACTCATTTGATCAACTTGATTGAACAAACAACCTGTCACCCCCCACTGGATGGTGGGGCTGTAGGTGTTTGGGCACAACAGCCTGCAGATAGGTTTTGCATGAAGGATGCTTGTACTCATGGATTATCACTTATAGCTAAAAATGAAAAAAAAAAAACTGAGAGAAAGATGCAGAACAGTTATGGCAGAATGCATGATCTGGGATGGGGTGGGGGTGGGGGGGAGGGAAAGGGAAATAAGCCTGAACTGAATTGGAAAAATGTATGAAATGCACAAAGCATCAATAAAAACTAATTTAAAAAAAAATAATAAATAAGCTTTTCAAGTCTACTTAATAAATCTGAGGAAAACACTGCCTCTGCCAGGGCAGTGTTCCTAGAAAAGCTGTCTTAGGCCCAAGTACACTTAACACGCCCTCAAATTTCATGGTCTAATCATGTGCAAAGACTCCTGTGTAGTTCCATAGTTCTCCATAAGGAATAGGAAAAAATGCATTGCTTTGTTCTGTAAAAAAACATGCAAATCCCCTGCTAGTAAAAGACCCACCATAAAGAACTCCAGTTCTTCCACTTCATCTTGGTATACAACTGCACAAAGTTGCATTGCTACTTCTGCCCTTGGGAGCAGTTGAATGACTTTACAAAGTCCATAAAGACCAGTGGGGAAACACAGCACTCAGGAATTGAGAATCATAATAACATCTGCCACATTTGGAAAGAAATCTCTTCTGAAAGTCACTTTGTATAACTCACATCCAAGTGTACAATAATATTCCTGTTTATTAGGCTGTACTGGGGGTTCCAACTCTATTTTATTTTAAAATTATAACTATTTGTACATCCAATCATACTAATCTGCCCAGAGAAGTCTATCTAATTTTCATTTTGGGGGTGGGGGAAGCACATGGAATGGTGCTATGGAGGGTGGAGGTCAGAAGACAACTTTCAGGAGCGGGTTCTCCCTTTCTATAAATGTGGATTACAGAACTGAATTCTGGCCATTGTGCTTGATGGTAAGTGTGTCACCCACTGAGCAATCTCACCAGCACTGTCATATTTATTAATTTTATTAAATTATTTTACTTTGTCACTTTTTATGGAAATCATTAAAATTTGTTATTGTAAAAACATATTTTTGAATTAACATACAGTTTATTCTCAGAGGTCATAATTTTGATGCATATGTGACAATTATATAGGCATTTGTTGGAGCAATACAAAGGGGAATGAAAAGCAACAACACAAAGACTGGGTTAAAGAACTGAATGATATAGTTAAACTCTGCCCAAAACATCAAGCCTCTGCAGGGAAAAACTTTGGAAAGACTGAGAGAAAGATGCAAGATTTGTATGGCAGAAGGCATGAGCGAGGGTGGGATGGGGACAGGGAGAGGGGAATGTGCCCAATTAGACTGAAAGATAATCAATGAAATACACAATTCATCCACAAACTATTTTAAAAAATTAGAGGGAACAACAACAAAAGGACTGGGTCAAAGAACTGACTGAAACAGTAAACTTCAGTCCAAAACAATAAACCTCTGCATAGAAAATGGTTAAAAAGACTGAAAAATAAAGATGCAAGACATGTATGGCAAAATGCATGAACTCGGGTGGGGTGTGGGGCATGGAAATGGGAATGAGTCTAAATTGGACTGAGAAATGTATGAATTGCACAAAACTTCAATAAAAACATTAAAAAAGAGAATAGCTGTTAACAAGCATATGATTAAAATATTACTCAAATGTCTGCCTTTAGAGTTGGGCATTTATTAGGACTTGGGTCTACTTCTTAGGACATTACCAAAACTTGGACCAAGTGTGTGTATTTGTGGAAATGGTTGATGAGTGGTCTACTTGTGGTGCTTTCTTCACTTCTGAACTGTAACCAGGTTTCTGGCATGCAAATAATGGCATAGTTTACCCTTTGTAAACTGCTCTATAATCCCTTGTGTGAGAAATATACATCAGTCATTCATTACTGGCAAATCGATTTATTTATTGGCAGTTCATTCCAGCAGTATGGGGGATTCAAAAACCATTGCCTTACTGAAAAGCCCACCCCCGAATCAGGGACCACTTATGAAAACTGCACTGAAGCTCCCCATACAACCTGCAGACATCTTGCAAGTTAGAGAGCCTTCCCCTGGAGCTCCTAAGGTCAGGAAGTGCCCCCCGCCCCGTAGTCCATACTCCTTCTATGAACTTGGGGAGCGGCCTGTGAATCTTCTAAGTTTCAGCTTTTCCAGTATTGGTGAGGTTGTTTACTTTTCCCGTCTTATGATCCTCCTTCCTTCATCCTGGTAAGAATGTTCCATTTCAGAGGAAACTTCTACACAACAAACGTTAAGCATCATTCCTTAATCCAAAAAACTAACAGGTGTGTTAGTAGCATTTCCTTACATAAGAAGTTATACCATAGAAGATAATCACTGCTTACCTCTTTCCCTGTGTTTTTCCTATTATCCACATTAGTACTAGTGATGTCAATCAAAACCTTTAAAAAAATAGAAGCCTTAAAATTCAACAGGAAAAGAAATAATCAATTGCAGAGAATTACCAATATTAGCAAACACACCCCTCGCCCCCAGGGAGCCAAGATCTGAAAAGACTCAGGGTGACAGAATCACTCCTGGGATGATTGTCTCTTTGCACAATGTCAGTTTATTTCTCCAAGGTTACAAGTTTATATAAGGAAAAAGTTGACAGCCTTAGAAAGAGTCAAAAGGAGGGGCTGGAGAGATGGCCTAGCGGTTAAGAGTGCCGACTGCTCTTGCAGAGGACCCGGGTTCGATCCCCAGCACCCACATGGCGGTCAAGAACCGTCTGTAACTCCAATTCCAGGAGAACTCCAGTTCCAGGGGAATCCGGCGCCCTCTTCTGACCTCCGCGGCATTGCACGACACGGGTGCACAAACTTGCATGCAGACAGTACATTCATACACATACAGAAATAAAGAAATTGTCAAAAAGAGAAAAAATAGACTAGACAAAAGACTTAGAAATTTCATCAAAGGAAATATACATATGGATGGGAAATAGCATCTGAAAATATGTGCAGTAATGTCAGCCGTTAAGAGAATCGAATTGAAGTCACAGTGAGCTCTCTCAATACATCTAAATTAAAATACCACATCCTGGGGACACCTCAGAGCAACTAGGCTTCTCCTACATGGCCTGCTGGTAAGAATGCAAAGTTGAGCCAGTTTATAAATCAGTTTGGCAGTTCCTTACAATGTTTTTGCTAAAGTTATATATGCACTATGCAGCATTGAGATTCACCTTTAAGAAATGAAATTATATTCTCACAAAAAATGCATAACCGTTCATAACCACCAAAACTAAAACAACCTTAACTGTGCTCCAGAGAGTAGATGAATAAATAAAAAAACATATCCACACACCAATGACAAAAAAACAAATTGTTGATATACACAATCACTGAGCTATGGCTGGTGAAAGGAGCAAGTCTCTGAAGGCTACATGCATATGGTTTCACATATATCACATTCTTGAAATAAAAAAGCACTATATTGCTGAAGGAATAATAGGTGATTGCAGTATTTGCTGCTCTGCAGAGGATCTAGGGTTGGTTCCCAACATGGGTCACTCCAGTTCCAAGGGATTTATCACTCTCCTTCTGGACTCCATGGACACTGAGCATCTATGTGGCACGCATGCGCATATCTAGGCAAAGCTTTCATACATGTAAGTAAAAATAAATAAAGTTCAGAAATAGAGGGGCTGTAGAGATTGCTCAGTGATTAAGAGCATGCGCTCCTCTTTAGAACCTAGGTTCAGTTTCCAGCACCAAAATGGTAGCTAACAATCATCTATAACTTGAGTTCCAGGGAATCTGAGAGTGTCTTTTGGCCTCTGAAGGTGGTGTGCATACATAAATACATGCAGGCAAACATTCAAACACATAAAATAAAAATAAATAACTCTGAAATTATTTTCAAGTATAACTGCATATTGTAATAACTATGAGCTATAGCTGAAACAAATTTGGGGTTACTCCTAATGAAGCTATTGACATTTGAAGAAAAAGAGTTTGTTCTACTCTGTTTTCTCATATAGCAACTTAATCAGATCTGTCACCAAAGCAATCACAGTAACATGCTTTCTTGCCTTGTCTGAGATATATTAACCAAGTTTTCTGTCAGAAACAGAAACTGAGAAAAATAAACAAATTTCCCAAAACAAAGCCAAGAATCTCCAAGAAATAAACATTATTAAACTATTAAGAAACACTGCAGCTAGAGAGATGGCTCAGCAGTTAAGTACTGGCTGCTCTAGCAGAGGATCTGGGTTCACTTCTGGTGCCCATACTGCCACTAGCAACCATCTGCGACTCCAGTTCCAGGGGATCTGAGGCCCTCTTCTGGCCTCTGAGGGTGTTGCACACATGTGGTGTACTTACATACATGCAGCCAAAATATGCATACACATAAAATAGAAATAAATTCATTTAAAAAAATGTTAAGCTGGGTGTGGTGGTGCATGTCTTTAATCCCAGCACTTGGGAGGTGGAAGCAGGCTGCTCTCTATGAGTTCAAGGCCAGCCTGGTCTACATAGTGAGTTCCAGGACAGCTGGGGTTACAGGAAGACCCTGGCTCAAAAAAAAAACAAAAAAAAATGTTAAACTATAAAATCATCAATTATGTCATGAGTACAAATGAGACATACTGCAGTAATAACCCAAAGTCTTTGTACCCCTTGGAAGGTAATTAGAGAAGACTGAAGTTAAGAAACAAAATCTGTCACTGACAACTATACAACAAATGTTTATGGTTGGATAATGAAATCTGTAGGTAATATGGTGATTTAAAACATTTATCTCATAGTTTCTAAATGCAACTTTACTGAGTTTGCAGAGCTCCATATAGGATGCCATCAAGATACTGTCCTGGGCATCAGTTACCTGAGGAATTGGCAGGAGAAAGACCCAATGCTGAGCCCATTTACATGGCTGGTGGTTGGAATTTCTTCCTTAAAGCTGTTAGCAGAGGCTTCCCTCCCTTGCTCTTCATGTTCTTCCATAGGGCAGCTCACAATTGCAGCTTGTTCATCAAGCCATGCAAGTATGAGTATCCAAAGACAGGTTCTTATGACAGGACCACTGAGGTGAAATCCCATCCATCACATCTGCCAGATTTGTTTCATCAGAAGTAGGTTAGTCTAGCTACACAAGGGGAAGATGTAAGTTAGTCTCCCCACACAAGGAGAGGATGTCACACAAGGGCCTGAGCGCCAGAAGTCAGAGATTATTAGGAGCTATCTTGAATGTTTTCAAACTCCTGTGATCTAGTAAATGATTTTAGACATTTATATTTTTTTATTTTTAATGAGTGTATATATTTGTGTCTTCATGTGGAGCTATGTACACAGGAGTGTGGGTGCCCATAGAAGCCAGAGGACCTGGATCCCCCACAAGCTTGAGGTACAGGTGAGCTGCTTGACATGGGTGCTAGAAATTGAATTCTAGTCCTCTGGAAGAACCTGTTCTTAATCATTAAGCTCTCTCTCCAGCCCTTAAATATTTTAAAGCAAAGAGCCATTTTCTTTGCAGTAACCAATATATGCATACAGAAACAAAAGTAGTGTATTCCAATTCTTGGATACTCCTGTGTTAGACATGCCTTGGATCACCATAGGTCTGCCTGAAAACATCACAATTTAATATGCAAATTCATAAATATTCTTTTTTATGATCACTGATATGTCTGCACTTAGAACAATTGATTTTTAGCACAAATGACATGAAATGTCAAATCAAATTCACCTCAGCAATTTAACTTGTTAATGCCTTTTCATTTGTTCTCTTATACTGAAAGCATATTAGTTCATATAAATTGTGCATATTATTAGATCAATATTACTCTTAAAGGAAATGATGAATGCTTTAATGTTTATTTGGGCTGTGTATTTTGTTTAGTTTTCTGTTTACTTCTCACCCTTTTCATGCCTCAGGGTAGGGAGCATATTCTTCCAGTTCCAATAACTTTAGACACTATCATATGATTCACTTTCACCAATGAAAAATGACAGCCTGTTGTCGGCTCAGAACCTAAGCTTCAAGGAATAGTGAATTCCTCCTTGTCCCACTCATCTCTGCCTTCCAGGCTGCTAACATGTTCCCTGCCTCTTGAGATGCTCCTCCAAGGGGAACTCACCTGGAGCAGGTTGAAACCTGGGTTAAACCCAAACGGAAGCCAGACAATATCTGCATGGCCATAAGCAAAATCCATAAGCAAAAGTAAAAACTTCTTGTTATAGACACAAGATTGTTTATTTTATAGAAAAAGCTCACTTACTAAAACAAAGTGCTCAATAATAAAGGAAAAAAACAAAGCCACTAACTTTAGAAGCAGATCAACACTTTGGACTATCCTTACTGAGAGCAACTCTTAACTTCTAAATATTATTGCTTATTTTAAGCAGTGTTGTTACTTTGTGTGTGCATGGTCATATATGTAGGTGCCCATGGGAAGGGGGGCTCCGTGTGTGTGTGTGTGTGTGTGTGTGTGTGTGTGTGTGTATGTGTGTGTATGTGTGTGTGTGTAGCTCTATGTCAACCTTAGGTATTGTTCTTCATGTGCCATCCTTTATTTTTTTTTTTTTTTGATACAGTGTCTCCCACTAGTCTGCTACTCACTATGTAAGCTAGGGTGCCTGGCCCAAAAGCTGCAGTGATCTTTTTGTCTCTGTTCAATAAGATTACAATTTCATCTGACTTCTGTTTAACAGGAGTTCTAGGGATCAAACTTGGGCCTTGTGTATGCAATTCAAGCACTTTATTATAATTGATCTGTCTGTCTCCCCATCTCTGTTAAGTGATTTTGAGCAAGGTTGTTTTTAACTCCTCAAAATTAGTTCCATTAAAATAATTCAATAAGATGATAGATTTGAATCATCCAATAGATTCCTGGCATATAATAAATCTAAGCTGTCTATTATAATCCTAGTTTACTGACATTTGTTGAATTTTCTGAGAAACCAGGCAAAATGCATTAAGAATAAATTTAAGAACTTGAAAGGAACTAAAGCAGAAAACATTACTATAAATAACTCCATACTTCATCTGAATTTCAAATTTCATAAATTAGACTTTTAATGTGTGATTTTAAAGAATCCTGACTTCTTAGTGGAGGTTATAGTACTTAGTAGCTTTTAAATAGCTCAATAATAATATTTTCTATGGAGAGTAATTCTATTCCCAACCTATTAAATTCATATTTAATACAGGTTTCAAAGGTTAATAATTTAGTTAAGGAATTTGATTTGCCTAGAGATGTTACAGAGATATGGTTTTCTCTAGGATCTACGTCCTTTCCAGCTATGTGAATTTCACTATATTTACAGTGCCACTCATTAGTTCCCTCCCACTGAGAGGGCTTTAAGTCCAATTAGATAGCTGGTGATTACCCCCTAGATAAATGTCCCACTACTGCACCTATGTCATTGTGGTTATTAGGCTTTGGAACTCACTTGGAATGTTGATGATTTTCTCTCTTAGCAGCTTGCATACTATCCTCCAGAACTATGAAAGCTAGCCTTCAAGGAGAAAACCCCAGGTTACTTTCAGCTCCATTGATCCAAGTACTGTGTCTGAAGTATGTCCTGTCTTCAGCAATAGGGTCTTATCTTCAAGCTCTGGGAGGTAATCAATGGCCTTGGCAATAGTCTGTGTTATTTGAGGAGTCTCTTGTACTACCCTGACCAATAACTCAAAGGGAGGGTTCTCCTGTCTGGTATTGTCTTTCTTGATATGTAGCCTTTGGGTATACACATGCACTCATCTTCAAATATTGTATGTGTATATTTCATTAGTTTTTTTTTTAGTTAATACTGTAAATTTCTCTGGTCTTTATTCCACATAACCTTTATTTATATTCTCTCTCTCTCTCTCTCTCTCTCTCTCTCTCTCTCTCTCTCTCTCCTTCTCTCCCTCTCTCTCTTCTTCATCTCCCTCTTCCTCCTCCTCCTCTCTCCCCATTTAAAGTGCCCCCTGTAAATAATTCTTAACTCATGTTTATGTAAGTAATCCCAATATATGTTGGTTTCCAAGCAGGACTCATAAGAAGTCATTTTTTGGTATTTCACTCCCCTCCAGTGTAAATAGGAATACAGGTCCAGGAAAAGGCATATACCAACTCTATTTTCTGAATTTAGGAATACTGGATGAGGATTTGTAAACAGAATTTTCTATGACAGCAGTTGAGAACTGGATTATCCATGTTAAACACTAGCCAAAAACACTGGCTCATTGCAAGTTCATACTTGCCAAATAAGTCTACATAGTCTATCCAGAAGTTGAGTCTCCTTTTGGAATTTTTTTGGAATTTTTTTGGAATTTTTGAGGAGTCACTGATTTCCATAGTGGCTGTGCCAGTTTACACTCCCACCAACAGTAGATAAGAGTTCCCCTTTCTCTACATCCTTGGCAGTATTTATTCTAGTTTTTTTTTTTTTTTTGGATATTATCCATTCTGAGTGAGGTAATATGAAATATCAAATTGGTTTTAATTTTCAACTCCCTCATGACTAAAGATGTTAAATATTTTAAAGTATTTTTCAAGCATTTGTATTTCATCTTTAGAGAACTTCCTGTTCAGCTTCTTGAACCACATTCTTTGAAAATATTTTTATTTTTTTTGAATTTTATGAGAAAGAGTGTATTGTCTACATGTGTGTAAGTGCACCCATGTTGTGTAATGCCTGTGGAGGTCAGAAGGTATTGGATTCCCCAGAACCTGGAATTATGGTTGGTTATTAGCTGCCACTTGGGTCCTGAGAATCAAGCCTGGGTCCTCGCAAGAGCCAGTGCTCTTAAGCACTGAGCCATCTCTCCATCACCCGCATTCTTATTGGATTGTTTTTGTTGGGGTTTTTGATGTTTAGGGTTTTTTTAGTTCTTTGTGTATTCTAGATATTAAACGTCTTTCAGACATAAAATTGATAAAGATATTTCCCCATTCTTCAGGTTGCCTCTTCACTCAAATTAGTGTCCTTTTCTGTACAGCAGCTGCTTAGTTTCATGAGGTCTCATTTTTCAATTGTTAAACTTAATGCTTGTACAGAAAGTCCTTTCCTGTGCCTATAAGTTCCAATGTATTCCAACTTGCTCCACTAGTGAACTCAGAGTATTGGTTCCTATTTTGAGTTCCTAGATCCACTTGGAATTGAGTTTTGTCTATGATGAGAGATAAGGAATCAATCTACCACTTCACCCATCTCTTGGGCCTATACCCAAAGGACTTTATAACCTACTACAGAAATACATGTTCATCTATGTTCATCACTACCCAGATATCCATAATAGATGAATGGATAATGGAAGTATGGAACATATAATAATGGAATATTACTCAGCTCTTAAGAAAAGGAAATTTTGAAATTTGCAGGTAAACAGATAGAACTGGAAACAATCATCCTGAGTAGGGCAACTCAGACCCAGAAAGACAAATGTCACACGTGCTCTCTCATAGCTGGAGGTGAATCTTGAAGTCTTACATATGTATGGTATAATTGGAAAGTCCAGAGAGGTTAGAAAATGAATAAATGATCACAAGTGGAGGGGGAGGTAAAATGCAGTGATATAACAGGAGAATAAGGAGAATAAGGAGATATAACAGGAGAATAAGGAGAATAAGGAATTCTCCTATAAAGGAGAATAAGAGAGCAGGAAGAAGAAGGAATGGGAGGGTAAGTCATAAGAGGGGGCAAGGGGAAAGATAACGAACACTAAAGGCCTCTAGAAAAAGCCATGTGGAAACCTACCACTATAGGAAAAGTATATACATATGCATTATAAAAATAGATTAAATGAGTTACTTATAACAAGGGACATTGCCATTACTAGACAACATAAGCTTCCAAAGTAAAAGCCTAATGCAAAGAATGGACTCCCTCTTTGGGATCTCTTGACCAGAGGTCCCACAGATCTCCAAACAGTATCAGCCAAGCCCTGCTCTTGGTTTCCCGCCAGAACTTTAAAGTTGCTGAAAAACCCTATTGCTGAAAACACTACACACATGGATTGTTAAACAAATACAGAGAAATCAAACTGATGTTGGCATCAAAGCCTCCTCTCTACTGGCTGGATTTCATAGTGCCAGAAGTTCTATGGAAGCTGCCCAAAGAGAAACTTTAGCATGAATCTTTCCCAGCTGTGACCTGGAAGCTAGAACAACACATAAAGTCTAATTATTCATGAACAACTACCCTGTGCCTAGTGCTATTTTAGGCACAATAGACATACAAAGAAACAAAATATAGCTTTATTTCCCCATGTCCTGTGCCCTGAACATGTGAAGTAAGAGGGTAAGATGAATAAGTCCTAGTGTGTAAACAAGAGCTATGAATGGCAATAGCCGGTATTGTTTTGAGGGATCTATGAGACCTACTGCCCAGCAACTGGAAGGTAAGTGTCCCATATCTAGCACCTAGATCTTGTTTGATAATATATGGCTTCTGGGGGGATCATTACCTTCCAGAATAACTTCATACTCATGCATATATAAGTGAATGGAGCGCTTGTGTGTGTGTGTGTCCTAAACTCCCATACCCCTCCCCACTCAAACCTTCCTCCATTATTCCCCTTTCCCTTTCTATATCACCTATATTCAAGCATCCCTTCTCCCTTAAAATGTCCACAATTCTACTCCTTAGTTTCTTGACATCTACAGATATCCTACCTTTAATACACAAATCTAACAATTCAAAACTAAGATCCACATATGAAAGAGAACATGCAGTGTTTGTCTCTCTGAGCCTGAAGGACTGAAACTAGCGTAATTTTTCCAGTTCATCCATTTCATGCAAAATTCATAATTTCTTTTTCTCTACATCTGAATAAAATTGAGGGGGAGAGAGGAGGACTGGGGTAAAATAGTGCCTTCCTGACATAACAGGGTCACTGCACTTACTTACTTACAACATCCGTGGTTGCCTACCTAAGCTTGAAGGTATGCAGATACCTTCAAGCCACTCAAAATCCCAGCTTGAGTTGGGGAAGAGCTCACAAAGCCCCACCCATAGCTGAGGAGCTACTGGTAGAATCAGTTTTCTTCAGTGTGTGGGCACTGATAGACTGCCCATGCTCCAATGGATGGTCTTACATCCCTGCACATACAAGCTGCACTGATTAAACTCAGTGAATTATGAGCAAATAGAGAACACATGAAGTTGGGAAGACACAACACAAGGGGGGAGTGTGGGATGACTTGTGGGGGGGGAGTGAGTAGAGATGATTAAAATACATGGTATACATATATGAAATTCCTGGACAATAAATTAAAACATTTTTAAATTAAAAATAAGCACAGGCTGGGGCTGGAGAGATGGCCTAGCAGTTAAGAGCGCCGACTGCTCTTGCAGAGGACCAGGGTTTGATCCCCAACACCCACATGGCTGCTGAGAACCGTCTTTAACTACAGTTCCTCTTCTGACCTCCTCGGCATTGCACGACACGGGTGCACAGACCTGCATGCAGACACTACATTCAAACACATAAAGAATAAATAAAATTAAAAAAAATAAGCACAGGAAATAGAAAACATGATAAGTTTTTAAAAAAACATTGCGATGTAACATAAATAAAAGAACAGAATTTATTGGCTCTCAAACATTCAAACAGGCTTCGTGAACAGGCTTCGTGGAGAAAATGAGGACTTGCTAAGACAGTTAATATTTTATTTACATCTATTAAGTTATATACCTTGATAAATTATTTTTATAACCAACCATGGCATATTATATATTTCTGATTATATGTCCCTTCTTATAAATCAGTTAAAATGTAATAGCGCCGGGCGTGGTGGCGCACGCCTTTAATCCTAGCACTTGGGAGGCAGAGGCAGGCGGATCTTTGTGAGTTCAAGGCCAGCCTGGTCGACAGAGAGAATTCCAGGACAGCTGGGGCTACAGGGAGACCCTGTCTCAAAAAGACAAAAAAAAAAAAAAAAAAAAAAAAAAAAAAAAAAAAAAAAAAAAATGTAATAGCATGAGCCGGGCGTAGTGGCGCCACGCCTTAATCCTAGCACTCGGGATGGCAGAGGGAGGCGGATCTCTGTGAGTTCAAGGCCAGCCTGGTCTTACAGAGTGAGTTCCAGGACAGTGAGGCTCTCAGGGACATTTTGTCTCAAAAAGACAAAAAAAAAAAAAAAAAAAAAAAAAAAAAAAAAAAAAAAATGTAATAGCATGGAGACTTAGCTTACAAATGGGTGAGAATTTTATGAGGTCTTTTCTCCCGAAGAAAATCATTTGGGACTCCACAACATGGTTCTTAATTACTTTCAAGTTCAGCCAAGGAAAACATTTGCTACACAGCATATTTTGCTTCTATACAGCTCTGAGTTTCTGTTCCAAAGGAGATATGTAGCTGATAAACAAGAGGCTTAGTTACACTGCTATCGTCAAAGGATTCTTATTGATGAATAAATCAAAACAGATGATTATTGACCAATTATTTCAAAAATCAAGATATTCTCAAGTGGGCATATCAATTCAGACTCAGAGTCTTTTATTTTTTGACAATTTCATACATGAGAATTTTATTTACATCATTTGCATCCCTTCGTCTTCCTTTTCCAAACCATCCCATGCCCCCCACTCATTCTCAAATTCATGATATATTCCTCTATAATTATTGTTGTTACATACATATATTTGTGGGGGTGTGTGGGGGGACGTATGTGTGTGCAACCTATTAAGTCTACTTAATGATACTCCTATGGGTTGACCAACAGTTGTCTAGTTAGACTTAATGTATATGCTGATTTTAGTGACACATTCTTTACTATAATAAACCCTCATTTGGTAATTGTTTTTTGTTTTTAATGGGAAAAAGACCTCTTTACTAAAATATTATTAATTATAAATAACAAATAACATTATTCTATATACTTTTTCAATGTTCACAAATGTCATTTAAAGTATCGTTTTCAAATTGCTTTTTCTTCCTATATCTTGTTAGTGAGGTTGCATCCCAATATTGGGGCAAGGAGACAGAGGAGAAAAGCCTTGATTGTATCTGTGATGTGTGTCTAGCTAAGAAAACTGGTGTAAAGTTGGAGGAAGAGAAGGAAGAGAAAGGGGACCATAGAATAGGAAGAAGAAGATAATGAGAAAAAGGAAGAAGAAAAGAAGGAAACAGGGAAGTATCTTTCTGAAAAGTAAAAATAATTTACACCAGATGTTGGCTCTCTGGTAACACAAAAGTGAGTTCTTATTTGTAGTTTTCAGTCATATATAGGTAATTATTTGCATATTTAAAATATTTCTTATGTCTTAAAATTCATCATTTAAACTAAGTAATTTCACATCACAAAAAATTGCTATATATATAATATCAATTCTCCAAAGCATATAAGCAAATAGTGTTCTAATTAAGTCATTCTTGAATACCTGTTAGAATAGGTCTTCTAAAGCTTTGGTTTTGTAACAGATAACCTTTGCTTATCTAAAAAACTTACCAAGTACAAGCTATATAGACTTGGAAACAGTAAAATTCCACTTACTAAAGTGTTTCTGTAGATTTCCTCACTGACAGACTTAGCTGGAAGGTGTGAATAAGCAGGCCCTAGTCTGTTCATTATTTCTAACTTTATGGTCCTTGTGGTAATAAGATCCATGAAAGCATTGTAAGTAGAAAGAAAGGACTTTCTAAAGTGAAATATGCAATAGACTAAAGAATCAAAACACTTTTGAGGACTTGTTCTAGGGCGATGACCAATGATTGTTAAAGGGATCTGGTATTGATGAACAGGCTGCATTTCTAGATTTAGCTTATGGGTTCAAAAGTCAAGGATTTGGATCATTTCCTTGAGGAGCAAGTAAAGTATCACTCCCACTCTATTCAGTGAGAAAACTAATAGTAACGTGAGCATATTTCCAGGTCTAGTCTATTGGTCAGTGTGTGTGTGTGTGTGTGTGTGTGTGTGTGTGTGTGTGTGTGTGAGAGTGCGTGCGCGCATGCACGTGTGTGTGTGTGCACGTGCGTGTGTGTGTGCACGTGCGTGTGTGTGTGTGTGTGTGTGTGTGTGTGTGTGTATGGTTGGCTCAGGAAGACCAAAATTATGTTTTCTTTTACACCATCTCCATCTCCAGTCTGTCTTCAGGGCAGCAGCATAGGAAGGATAATTTTCCATCTCTGTAATATGAATCTGTAGCTGCAAGAAAAAAGTTTGAGATGGAAACAGGCTCTATTTTGTCCAGTTCATCTCTCTATATTATCTCCACTATCATCTTGCACAGGCACATTAGAATTTCTGTAGAATATTAAGTAATTCAAGTAAACATCAATTCAATATAGTACTTTAAACTTATATATTAAGTAACTTTCCTCACAACTTATCATTTAGCATCAGACAAAAGAAATGACCCAGGAAGTTAAAAACCATCTGAAGCAGTTCAGATAAGGAGGTCATCTCTTGTTTTAGATGGTCACTTTCCTGAGGCCTTAAGTTGGTGCAGTTTTCCCTCCCCAGAAGAATCCATAGCTTCTTCTAGAAAGCTACTCTGTATCTATAGAGATTAATCCCACTTCAGGATCCATATGTCATCTCCTATCGATACATGTTCATAGTAGATTGGGATGCCCAGATTATCTGGAGAGAGGAAAGGGCTTGGGGTGGGGGAGATAACTTCTGAAACTCAATAATATCTAATGCATAATACTTAAGGCATAACGTCTAAAAGTTGGAGAATATTTATAACTACCTTATAATTTGTGATGCCTGCCCTCAAAATATTCTGTTTTCTGTTGCCTGTACATCACTACTCAAGTTTCACCTAAAAAAGAGGTCCTTTTTACCAAGCTGCATAGCATTTAACAACTGCTTCCTTAACTATACTAAGAAGACATCAAAAATTCTTAGTAAAGTGCCTGGCATGCTTCTCAGTTTTAGGGCACAGAAAAAAAGTATCATATATCAAGTGGAAAATTATTATTCAAAAAAGACTTCTGGATATTCTATTCATTTATTTTAATGTCATCATTACCAGAAGAGCTTTCATGCATAGCCCTTAACTCTAAGATCCTTTTTATAATTATGTTTTGTGTGACTTTTCCCAAGAAGATTTGAGCAAACATCTTTTCACCCCAGTCTGGTCAACTATGACAAACCAAATAAATTGTCCCACCCAAGTTTAGGTCAGTAAGCCAGTGAGTTTATTAAGGTTACTTACAGGAGCACAGATGACATGAAGGCAGCTGAAAAGGCTACCTCAACATAGGTGACAACTCAAGGAAATTGTACCCTCCTAGTCCTCTGCCTTAATTGTAGCTGTTCATTGCAGGTAGCATGGCCAATCCTAGATTATCCTCTACCCAGTAACTGTTACTTTTTATAGAACCTGGGAGAGGAGCCTTATAAACTTGTGTTCTCTGTAGCATCCTGGGACTTGGGAGTTTTGTTTATGTCCTGACTCTTAATAAGATTTTTTTCCCCAAAGGGAACGTTTCAATTCAGAGGAAATACCTTTCCAACATTATAAGACACCTAACATCTTCATACAGTAGTAACATTCCATAAAGAAAGTCTAAATATGTCTCTTCCCAAGCTGTTTTAAGATTTTTCTCTGTTACCTTGGCAGAATCACTTTATCAGGTTTGTATTACTAGATCTCTACCTTAGAACACTATGAATAACATGATGTAAATATTATATATATATATATATATAAAACATAAAGATGATCTTGACTTAAATGGTGTTAGCTCACATAAATCAAAAATGTCGAAATCAGATAAAGCCACACAAAATGACAAGCAAGTCCTTCAGCCTGAGAGCCCATCATCTACACAAAAGAGAAAAAGTCAAATTCATCACTTGGCAGAGAAATGAGTCAAATCTGGCAAGAAGCCTGGGAAACTCTGCAATCTCTAGTCTGACTCATGCACCATCTTATTTTACTTAAAGCCACAGTCTATTGTACGTTTCACTACCAAAAAAGTATCAGAACAAGAATTCTCTGTGTTGTCTCCTGGACCATCAGTTTATCATCTCTACCGAATTAGTCAATGGTTCTTTTCCTACTTTTGAAAAATTTAGCAACTATGCTGTAATCTACTGTTCTCACATCCCAAAATATACTTCCTTGACTTTACCTTTGGTGATTGCTGCCCCAGTTGCAATAGAATTTCTCAGATAATATCCCTAGACTCTCCTCTTGCTCCTTGTTTTTTTGGTTCTCATCATTCCACAAATAGACTTCAGTCAGGGTCACCAATAATCTCTGTTGTTGTGCCATCTATAAGAGACTGTCTGTCAACTCCTCACTCGTCCACAATCTTTACTCTCTGCTCTTTGATCCTGGATCTAGGGTACTGAAAGTAATTTTCAGCCACCACCATTCTTTGCAAGGATTTAACAAAGGTACCAGAGGAGGACTGTGAGGTTGGGGATAGTCAAAAAACTGACTAGTTCCTCACTGTTTTGTTCCTTCGAGGCAGGCAGTGGATTCAATACTTTGCCATTATTACATGCTCAGAAACAGTATCATTGTGCTTCCCTAAGGATAATGACATGGAGAGATTGCAGCCCTCCCTCTGAGACCATGCCCTAGCTCGGAGTTCATCATCTAAGCCCCTAGGCCCTGATACAAAAGTCTGTTAGCCCTGTAGATGCAAATGCTTCCTAAAATATCTGCCTTTGCATAGTTAAATTGTTCTTCTTTCCTTTTTTTTTTTTTTTACTTCTCTTATAGCTCTTAAACGATTTCCTGCATTAGATCACTTTTATAATTAACTTTGTGATTTCTAGACTAGAACCTTGTTGGATTCAAGATCTAATAACCCCACAGCCAGTTCTCTGTGTTAATCCTTCTAGATCTTCAAACATCAATAGACACAGTTGACAGCTCCTTCCCTGCAACAATTTTAATTTCACTCCAAATAATGCTACAATCTCAGTTACCCTCTCTTTCACCATTGTTTCTCAGACCCCTGAACAACTTCGTAGACTTTTATTCCATTGCTCCTTTTGCCTAAGACTACAGAGCCTCTGAGTTCAGTTCTTGGTCTCCTCTTTTCCATCATTATCTGTAATCCCATATAAGTCCCTGATATTAAAAAGCTATCTTTTGTTCTGGAGACTCTTAAACATTAATCTTTAGCCCACATCCCTCTTGGCTCTAAACATATAAATCGAATCGCCTTTTGATATATCCAGGCTTACCTCCAGGATGTTCCATGATGCAAAACTTCTCCTCCCCCAACTACCTCTGACTCAGCTGCTAGAACTTCCATTATACCAGTTGCTGAGCTCAGGGCATAAACTTTGTCTCTCTCTCTCTCTCTCTCTCTCTCTCTCTCTCTCTCTCTCTCTCCTCCTCATCATTATTTTTCAAACATCTCTAGTATCTTATCATCTAGCACTGTTTTCTTGCTACTTGTCTAGAATGAAACACTATCATTTTACATCTGAATTTATTCACCAGCCTCCTTGCTATTCTCTTGGCTTCAATGAAGTAGAAAGTACAATCATTTCAAATGTAGTTAAATCATTTCTATCTTCTGCTAAAAGACCTGCAGCATTCCTCTCATAATAAAGGCGAAGAGCTTCTTACAGTGCTTATGAGGCCTTGATAGTCTTGCCATTTCTTCCCTTGCTTCCTCCCTTACCACTTCCCACACCACCTACACTGCCTCCCTCCAGCACAGAACGCTGCTCCTGTTTCTCAAATTCTCACTCTCTTCTTGAGACGTTACTCGCCAAGCATGCACAACCTTCAGCCCATGGACCACACATACTCCAGAATAGCTATAAATGTGCCCCGGTGCATCTGTGCACAATGCTACATCACAAGATTACAAGGTTAGACTCTGCTGCTAGCTGATGTTTCCATCTGGATTACACTTTCCTAGACTAGCCCATGAACCTACCTGCATGCAGAGCTTACTTAAAACTAGCTTTTCCAATCAATCACCAACCAATACTATGATCTGGCTATCCTTCATTCTACCTCTGACTCTCTGATACATGTTTATTTCCTTTAAACCCATTCTATTTATTTATTTATGGTTTTATGGTTTTATGTTATCAAAAGCTACCTTTACAGAATAACCGCCATGAAGTGAAGGAATTCTCTATAGTTCTTTCAGTAATGATCTCAAGTATTACAACAGGGTCTGGCTCAGGTACCCAAGTAAAAGCAGAAGAATGGATTGAAAATCATCTGAGCCACTTAGCATCTCATACTAACCAGAAATAAAATGTTATGCAAGATGAATATTGCATATTTCTTTCTCCCAGAAACTTTGCTGCTTGGTCACGGAAGAGAAAAAGTAACTCTACAAGGGCATCATAGCTACCTGTCCTGGATGTTTGAGAGATAAGTATTGAATTGCCAGTTCTAGACAAGACAGATTTGAACACTTCAAGCAAACCACTTTATGTAGTATAAGTATGTATCAAGCTACAAGACAAAACTTGGCTTCATGGTTCTTGTGTTGCCAGAAACAACAGCACAGCAGCCCTCAAGGGGAGTAAGAAGCCTCATGGGTATCTTACACCAAGAAAGTATATGCTATATTTCATTCTTAGAATATACATAATTAAACATGATTTAGGGAGAGTAATATAACCTTCCAAGGCCTCTATTTCCAGAAAGTGAAATTAACTAATTGGATTAAAAAGTGCCTAAAGTACCTGTATGGGTTAGTTTTATTGTCAATGTAAGACAATCACCTAGGAAGAAGGAACCTTGACTGAAGAACTTTCTCAATCAGATTGGCCCATGGAGGTGTCTATGAGAGATTGTCTTGACTGCTGATGAATGTGGAAGGTCCCAGCCCACTGTGAGTGCTACCATCCCTAGACAGCTGTGTCCAGGCTGTATAAAAATGGCAATGACTGAGCCAATAAGCAGTATTCCTCCAGAGTTTCTGCTTCAGTTCCTACATGGGTTGCTACCCTGACTTCTTCGATGAGATTGTAACCTGGGAGTGTAAATCAAATAAACCCTTCCCTCCACTAAGTTACTTTTGGACATGGTATTTATCAGAAGAACAGAAAAGTACACTAAAGCGGTTCCTCATAACTCATCAATGATGAAAATTGAGTTCTGTAAGACTAGTGGGAAGAATTATGAAACTGAGAAAATAAATTACAAGCCTTTCCCATGGAGGATGTTCCCAGAAAACCAACTGAGAGCCTTTGTTTCATGTGTAGAGTTAATTAGAAATGATTTGTGGCCCAAAGACCATGGAACAAAATCAAGGTTGAAAGGATAAAAAGTTAAACTGATACAGACCAGTGAAAGCTTACTTCTTGGAGAAATAAGAAACAGAATGATCCGTCAAGCCTGTCTCAGACCAAAAGGGCTAGGTATTTATACCCCAAATGTGAGTCAATTACTAGGCAAGCAGTCAGAGCACTCAAAAGGGGAATATGACGTTGAATTGGGCAGATCTTTTCAGCTTTTGTAAATCTATAGTAAGCTTACAGATGAAGGCGGTCTGCTACACCACTCCTAGCAAATGACAGAGGGACTGATTAGTACCAGAGCATCTAGCACAGGCCATCTGTAGACCTGCTAGTTAGAGATCAAATTGACTTGAATCTAAGACAATATTTACTCCATCTATTTTGGTTAAATGACATCAGCTCTAATGATTACAGGCAAAGTGATAAGAAAATGGGCATGTTATTAAATTTCAAGAACTAAATTTCTATTTTCTAAAGTCTTAAATATATTACCATTAAAGTTCACAGAATATATACATGTCATCTTAAGTTGATAATTTGAGGTAAAACATTGTCATTGATGTATGAGTTATCTCAATCTGTTCCTTCTGAACATTCCCTTCTGGGATAATAAATTTAAAAAAAGAACATTTTAAACCAACTTCTATTGTAGAGGTTGTGAAGCTACAACAATATCTATGGAAGCAAACATGAATGGAAAGTCTTTATCACTGCTGAAATCAATTGGAAAAGGTCCTGCTATGCTACAGTCCATGATAAAGCCATTAGGGAACCACCTGAAACAATGTAGACTCATTCAACAAGTAGTTATTGACAGTGTGGTATATGTATGTCAGGCATTAAAGGCACATTATGTGAAAAGGATGTAAAGCTACCCATCATTCTCTGGTGCTCTGCCACAATCACACTAAAAGCCAGGAAGATTATTTATAAAATAGTCAAAGCAACAGATACCAGGATAAAGGCTGTGGTCCTATGCAGAGCTGACATGGAAGAAATCTAAAATTTATCTTTTAAACTATCATTTTCTGTCCACCTCCCTCTGCTCCAATTCCTCACCTCTTCTCTCTCTCTCTCTCTCTCTCTCTCTCTCTCTCTCTCTCTCTCTCTCTCTCTGCCTCTCTCCTCTTTTTCACCACACATACACACGCGCGCGCACACACACACACACACACACACACACACACACACACACATGCAACTCTGCTATTCTTCAGACTCTATGCACTGAATTCCACTTACTTTCACACACTTCCATGTTTCTTCCTCCACCAATTTCCATTTGGGGCACTGCTCTCAGCTCACCAGTTCTATGAAAAGATCTAATAAATTCATTATCACTTATGAGTTAATAACTTAAGAAATCTAACTTTGTTATCCATTCTCAGAAGCCGTTGACTCACAGTTATGTAACATTAAGGGCACAATTTCAGACACCAAGTACATGCTGATTTGAAAGAAGTCATGATACCTAATCTCCCTGAATTGAGGATTCCTGCTCATTCCAGACAATAGCACAGTTTGGTCTGGATCTCCGTAGTGAAAAAGTTATTTTCATGAAGCATAGCTTCATGGCTTGACTAAATATTCAGCTCTGAAAATTTATAAAACTACTCCTGGACATTTTCTATGTGCTTACTGCCTGTTTCCAATGTGGACTTTTAGATCTAGCTTATATTTGGGGCTTTTAGAATCACTACTTTTCTCACCAAAGCTATTTAGCTTCTTTACTGTTAAAACACTGGAGAACTTTTCAACTTCAGATTGACTTCTATGTATATTTTTACTTGTCTTAGTGTTATTGATTATCTCCTCCTTCTTAAAATTCTGTGTCTCTCCTCATGTTCCTGCTATTTTTCTACCCCATTCTTCTCAGTAATTTTCCAGACTC
The DNA here is from genome assembly GCA_009823505.1 of Rhizomys pruinosus. Classification (NCBI taxonomy): domain Eukaryota; kingdom Metazoa; phylum Chordata; class Mammalia; order Rodentia; family Spalacidae; genus Rhizomys; species Rhizomys pruinosus. The sequence goes on along the minus strand of VZQC01005766.1, from coordinate 3,924,401 downwards.
AGAGTCTACCCAGCTTTTAAATCTTAGAGGCTTCCAGAATTATCCCTTTAGCTATCATTCATCTCAGCTCCCACCTGATATGAACCCATTTATCATTCCTTTACTTGAGCTATAAAATATATGCCAATAATCCTCAAAGTAATATTTTCAAAATACATATCTCAGTTTCATATTCATATTTCAAAAAACCCACTATTTCACTTCATTATAATGTTTCATAAAAATTTCAAATAATAAACACAAAATTCTTATCACCCCCATATCAGCTCTCTTCCTAAAAGCCTAATTTCAAGATAGGCTTTCCATCCAAAAATTTAACAATTTAATGATTTCCTTTCCATTGGCTTCATAATCTACCCAAGCACCAAATCCTACTGATTCTAGCTCCTTTGAATCTTTACAACCCTCCACTCATTTCTAGTAATAATGTCACCTGTTTACCATCACTCATCTCTTCTGGATTATTTTTTTCATGCAGTAATGTATCACCATGTTTTAGAACATGGGTTCTGAAGCCAGGCTGACTAGACTCAATTCCCAAGTCTACTCACCAAATATATGAATTTGGGCAGCTACTCAATTTCTCTGTGTTTTACAAGACAATAAAATAAAAATGGCAACCCACCTCCCTAGACTGCTGAGATCATTGAAAGAATTGATACAGGTAAAGCAGTCAAAAGATTACCTGTCACATCTTGAGCACTCACTATGTGAGAGCAATTACCAGCAGAAACAGCTCCCAGACTCGTGTTCCTCCCCAGTTTCATCCCTTTCCATCTGTTCTCCAGATGGTAGCCAAAGTGAACTTGCTAAAAATAAAACTTGCATCGTGCCACTCCTTGGCTTTCAATATGTTTTGAATTCCTTAGTCATCATGACCTCAAGACTGATAGTGTCCCCCATGAACGTTCATGGCATCTTCTCATGTTATAGAATTTATCAGACTAGATTTTATTTGCCTATTTATTTATCTCTCTGTAATGTTTTAAATATGGTTCTAAAATAGAAATGGTATCTCATAGTAATAAATGGATATGGTATGCCGTGGGGACCCTGTTCTGAATCTGATCTATTAGTTCATTTAATGTTAGCAACAAAACTATACCATAAGTTACAGCCACCATTCCATTGCATAGTAGAACACAGGCATGAAGCATATGGTAACTTCTCACTTTCTAATGTTTAATTGGCCTAGTTGACATTTGAATGCAGGCTCATTCTGCTAAAATACCCTGCTAAGCAACGTCTGGCTAAGATGTTCCAAGTCCCTTAACTAACACTCCCTTTCGTCAAATATCAAGGACCTGCTATTACATGGAGATGTGTGATGTGCAGGATGGCAGACATATCATGATAAAAAAAAATGACAAAGCACAAGTTTCAATAGAAGTCCAATGTTTGGACTATGGAGTTTTTGGGAGATCGAGGAGCAAAGAATCCCTTATCTTGGCCAGAAAAAAAAAAAAAGACTTCTCAGAAATGAAGATGCAGATGGGCCCCAAAGGAAAAACAGAAAATTTCTAAGAGGAGAAAGATTGGATTATGCATATGTGAGAATTAAGCAGAAATATTAAATCAGAGATAGCAAACTAGAATAATAGATGAAGAAACTTAAAAGAAATTGAAACTGATAGTAAAGGTGACGAAGAGCCATTGGAAGATGTTTTACAAAAGAAGTCTACACCAGGGGCTGGAGAGATGACCTAGAGGTTAAGAGCACCGACCGCTCTTACAGAGGACCCGGGTTCGATCCCCAGCACCCACATGGCGGCTGAGAACCGTCTGAAGCTCCAATTCCAGGAGAACTCCAGTTCCAGGGGAATCCGAGACCCTCTTCTGAACTCCGCGGCATTGCACGACACGGGTGCACAGACTTGCATGCAGACAGTACATTCATACACATACAGAAATAAATAAAAATTAATAAAAAAAAAAGAAGTCTACACCTACAGTATACACACAAGAATACTGCATGAAGCACACTTTGAGGGAAATTATTTCAGCATTCCCAGTATAGGTGCTAGTGTGAAGATGGTGAGAACAGAGGGAAGTGGACGAGTTTGAGAAATATTGAGGAGCTAGCACATAGCGGTTTTGTGGTGTGTTGGATGTGGTGGTTGGTGACAGAGAGGAACATAAAGAAGAGAGTAGAGGACCCAGGACAGTGAACCTTTTGTCAGTAACATCTAATGGAAATTACAAATGCAAAGATTGTGTTTGCTAATTTTCAGCAGACAATGCTAATGAATCAATTCAATGCAGAAGGGACAAGGTTGATACTGCTATCAGAAAAATAGAAACATGTAGGGTAAAGAATATTCAAAGCTAAGAACAGAAGAACAAATACATATTGTGGGTACAAAGGCACAGGGTGCATCCCAGAGGGCAGAAAAAGGAGCACAGGCAGCGCATTAGGAATTCAGAATTTAAATGCAGACTGTGAACAGGAGCTGGTGCTAATTAGTCTCGCATCAGCATGTCTTTGGGTGAGGGAGAGCTGACCTTCTTTAGCTTAATGATGTCTTGACACATAGATGAGAAGAAGAGAATAAACCTGAGAGCTAACCAGAAGAGAAAGGAGACAGTCAAAATTCAATGAAAAAATATTAAAATAAATAAAATAAAATAAAATTATAAATAAAACAAAGAATCAGGAAGGTAATTATCTTCCTACATCCCTCAACTCTTACCAGAGAAGCTTCTTTATGGAACAGAGTGCAATGCATATGGAAGGCCACAACTGGCAAGTTTTAGAGAATAAGAGGCTGTAGAATGTGTGTCCACAGATATGACTCATATTAAATCTCACTCACCCACAGCTCAGGGACCATTGTGGAAGAGGGAGCAGACAGATCATAAGAGCCAAAGTCGGTCCATGAACATAGGGAAACAGGTTTTCAGGCCACTGGAAGCTTGCTCACGTAAACGTGCTACAATGGTGGTGTCGAGCACAAAACCCAAGCCAACTCCATCAGATAAGAGCACAGAGTGGAGAGAGGGAAATCTGTGGTGGGCTAACCCTAGCCTGGGAAATGATAGAGACTGATTACTACTGGGTGAGGGAGAGTAAACCTTACTTATGATCTCTAAATAATATGCCTGGCAGAATGCATGAGGTCTGATGGGGGTGGGGGCATGGATTAGGAGAGGGGTCTAAATTTGATTAAGTACTGTTGTATGAAATATGAAAAAGTACAATAAAAATTAAAAATATAAAAATAAAAAATAAAATTACACATCAAAAGCTGAAAGCAGTGACGACACAGTAACAACTGGATTGGCAAAGTAAACCCAATAGCGGCAGGGACATGGGGGTAACCAATCACCTTCTAATTTGATTTAAGGCCCTCTACACAAGGAGGCCTTACTTGACACTATTACTAGGGCAAGAACTTGGATAGACAAATCAAAGGCCATAGGGGAGAACCTGCTATTAGCATTCATTCTATTAAATAGACATAATATTAAACTGACTCACAATTATTTATTGTTAAATTCATAGACTACTGCATCTCTCAACAATCACCAGAGAAGGTTTTTATTGCAGCAGATGGTGATTAACAGACACATACCTGGTAATTATGCAGAGAATAAGAGACTACAGAATACGCAGTTCTAAATTGGACATCTCCTCCCAAGACTCAGAGATGAAAGAGAGGCCAGAAAGATTTTAAGAGCCAGAGGTGGTAGATGAATATAAGGAAAGTGATTTTTCTAGAAACCATAGGGTAGCTGCACATACAAACTCACAGCACTTATGAGAATATGCACAAGACCTGTGTAAACCCAAGACATATAGGGGCTTAGCATTGATGGGGGTTGGGCAGGAAGCTCCAGAAAGATGGAATGGAATCAATAGGCTTTTAGAAAATATTTTAATTAATAATAAAAAAGAGAATTACCAATAATAATTGAGGGCATGAAATTGGGGAGAGGTTGTGGGGAGGGACTCAAGAGGGAGCAAAGGGATCTGAACATGATCAGAGTGCATTGTATGAAATTTGGCATTTGTAAGGGGGGGGTGGGGGGGGTGAAATTTTATTAATATATTATATATATATATATGTATGGAGTATTGGCGAGGAGAAGTGAGGAGGAGTGCAAATAAGGAGTGGATCAAATACCGTCAAACTTGTTCTAATGAAACTTTAAAAATAAATATTTTTGGCTAACGTGTGGGTCATCTGTAGCAATCACACCCCCACGACCAATACCCCCTTGTTATAAGGTAAGTCTTTTTGATCTCTTTTTATTACACATATATGCTTTTATTATACATACATGTATATTTACTTTAAGTATGCTTCTGTAGGTCAGGTGTTTTTCACATGGCTGTTAGAGTCCCATCCCTGTAAGCACAAGTTACTGTCCTTTCCCTCTTCCATACCATCAGAGAAGATTGTAAGAACCAGAAAAGGTGAATGACTACAAAGGAAACAAAGTCTTCCAGGCCTCTGGGAACTTGCCAATTTGATCTCACAGAAATGGTGACAGCATACAGGTAGGTCCTATGCAACGCAAACAAGACAAATCCCACTCACATGACATGGGAATGTGTGACCTGACCCACTCTAAGGCAGCTTACTTGGCACTCTTACTCCAAGGTCTGACTATAACTTCATGTGTAGCTATGCTTCCTGCCTTTCTTTGTGTAAAACATTGCTTTTCGTTTCATAAGCGAAATTATTACCTCGACCTAGTGGAAATTTGCATAGTCTAACAAGTTTTCTATTACACTAGGTATCTGAATTGCTTCACTAACACGTTCAAGGGTGTTTGGAATGATTTTATAAAGGAATGAATACTTAAGAGAAACATCACTATAAATGGCTACCAGTAGGTTCAAGGATAACTTCAACTATGCTGGCCAAAACCAGAACCACAGCACCAGCTGAGGAGGCTGATAAAGGAGCAGCCACCAGAGAAAACAGTTGCCACTTAGCAGTTAAACTGATGAGATGAATTTCAGAAAGAGGTGTAATGAGCAACATTGACCATTGCCACTGGGAGCTTGCTTGCAAAGTGTCAGGGTGATGAACTCTTGGGGAAAAATGGAAACATTCTCATATTACGTGTGGAAGATCAGGTATTATTGTTCTTTGTTGTTACTTTGGCTTTGGGAGACAATAACCCTGGCCTTCTAAAGAAATTGATGCCACTTGTGAGTGAGAAAATACTGAAGGACTCAAACCACAGAAAAAGACCAAGTTCCTACATGCAAAAGTCTATGCACTGTACTGAACTGATGAAGGCACATTATTTGAAATGTTTCTACTGTGGTGCTATCTTAAGATTAAGGCATTCATCTTTGTCATTAGCTTCATCAGAATAAAAGAAAAGAATGAATACTGGCTTTGAATCAAAAACAGTCCAACAGGACTTGGAGCAATTGACTAGAACTGACCTAGGGCCTCCTCCCATAAACTAGTACTACAACTGCCAAGGAGACAAACCAATCAAGCAGTCCGAGCGCGCAGAAGGAAAAGCCCTAGCTGTAAAAGCTACAAACTACAGCAATGACTGACCCATAGAAAATATCTTCTATGGTGAAGTAGTGGAGCATTTATCTTGGGGGTAACCAACATCTGTCTAATTTGAGTCAAAGTCTGCTTCTTAGGAAGAATGCAGCCATGGTACCATAAATGTAGCCAAGTAATACATGGGCTTAAGGACAAAAATCACAGGGTCGCGCATAGATGACAAAGATAAGGCCTTTGACAAAATCCACATGCATTCATATTAAACGTCCTAGAAGGAATTTGCTGCAGGGAACAGACCTCAAGGTAAGTAAAGCTAGGTACAACAAATCCATAGCCAACATCCTTTTAAATGGAGAAATTGAAGCAGTCCCATTGAAATCAAGAACCAGACAGGGTTCTCCAATATCTCTTCTCTTTTTCTATATAGTACTTGAAACGCTTGCGAAGAGCAATGAATACAAAAGAAGAAAGTAGAGAGATAGCGAACAAAAAAGAGGTCGCAAATTATCTCTATTTGCAAACAATATGATTTATATATAAGAAATCCCAAAATTCCACCCAAAAACTATTAGAAGTGATTAATACTTACAGTAGTGTTGCAAGTTACAAAGTCAACTGCCCAAAATCAGTAGTCTTTCTATATACAAATGAAAACAATCAATAACAGCGAGCGTACGCAAGAAACTCTCTATCACAATAACCTCAAAAAAAATTTAGTAATAAACCTAATCAAAACATTAAAGATCTCTCCATTGAACCTTCCAGTCTTTGAAGAGGGAGATTGAGGAAGACCCCAGGAGATGGAAAGACCTACCCCGCTCATGAGCTGTTTTAAGACAGTAATGTGAAAATGACATCGTACAAAAGCGTCTATTGTTTTACTGCATGCGCGAATACAAAATACCTGCACACATTCTTCAACCGGGCTAAGAAAAAAAACATCCATAGATTATATGGAATCACAAAAGATCCAAATAACTAGAGCGAGTCACTGAGGCCAAAAGAATGAGAAATGAAAATATTTTAGTGCGCGATTATGGCTAAGCATGGTCCTTTACATCTACAAACAAGGCATTCTGAACATGCACTTATCAAAGAAGATTCCTTTTGCAACAGATGGAGGCTACTGGGGAATCACACGAGCTGTCAGACACAGAGAATATACCTCTGTGGGATGCTCAGCCCTAGGTGACACAGCGATAGTTGAACCGTTACACAGTAAGGCTTTCATGAACATTGTGAACATAGGGTAGATAGAGAACTAATTCATCTCTCAGGTCTCAGCAGTAAAGCTTCCTTAGACAACAGGTGCAATGCACATGGAAGCCACAACTGACCAAGTTTTAAACAACAAGGGACTGCAAAGTTTTGACCCGGGAAAGGAATTAATATTGACCTCACCCCTCGCCCCGCCCCCCGCCCCCGCCCCCCCCCAAAGAAAAGAAACCCCACGCCCCCCGCCCGGCCCCCCCCCGCCCAATGTTCAAGGCTCATTGCAGAACAGGGTTTGTGGAAGACTGTAAGAGCTGCTTCATTAACATAGTGAAGCACAGGGTTTCAGGTTGCTGGAAGTTTGCACCTGTGAACTTGTGGCAACGGCGGAATCAAGCTCAGGACCCCATGCTAACTCAATCAGACAAGCCGCATGGGAGGAAACAATGGGGCAGTGAGATGGCCCGAGACGTGAGATCTGTTGGAGACTTAGTACTACTGGATGAAGGGAGGGTACACCTTACTTACGATCTCTGTTTAACGTCAACCTCTTCTTGGTAAGCTTTGTTGATCCCGAGGATTTCATGCTATCAGGGGCCATATTCTTTAGGTTTTCAAATTTAATGGGGTATAGATTTTGGAAGTATTCTGTGTGATAATATGGATGCTTTTCTCTTTATTCTGTTGTTAGTTTCCGCTTTCATTCCTCCCAAATAATTCTAATTTGGAGTTGTCTTTCTTTCTTTTGGTTTACCTGGCTAGAGGTCTATCTCTCTTGCTATCTTTTCAAGACACAGCTTTTGATTATTGAATATTTTTGTATTGTTGTTTCGTTGTATTCTATTCAGCATGTGATTTCGGGCTCGTGAGGCTTGCGGAGTTCTTCGAGGTTTAGGGTTCATGTTGTTGTCTCTCAAGTGTTTAGGCGTATGTTAGATCTTTAATTTGTTCCCCATTTTTTTTAATAGTGGTCACTTAGGGATTCTATTTTACAATTATCCCTGCTTAGAACTGACTTTAAAGTTTCCCACAGGTTTTTTTGTGTTTTATAAATTGGTTTTTTTGTTTAGTTCCGGATGAATACATTTATTGCATTCTTTATTTCTTTCCTGACCAAAGCCACCATTCATTATTTAGATAGTGTTGCTTAGTCTCCAGGTGTTCTTGTAGCTAGCGCGGCTTATTCTGGCATTAATATTAAGCTTTATTGCACTGTGCTCTGAAGAATGGCTGACAATATTTCATCCTTTATATTGTTGAGGGTTTCTTTGGGTTTTTTTGTGTCTCAAGTATGGGTCGTTTTGGAGATGTGTCATGGGTGCTGAGTTTTGAATGAATGTTCTATTTAAAAATATAACTTTTTCAAAAAGATATTTGGTGATCTCAAGAGTAACTTGCATGAAGTCCACGCATAAGCACATTACACATAAAAGATAAAAATTAAATTATCTAAAACATTTTTGATACTTTAGGGTTAACATATGAACTATAAATAAAATCAAAGTATTACTGAGACTTTTGGACTTTACCCAATTAAGCAATTCTTTTCTAATTTAATTTAATCTGTGAGTTTTGATACTTGCATATTATCCTAAAGCATAAATCCAGCTGAAATGTAATAAGAATAGCCTGGAAAAATATCAATTTTTCAAATATTGGAAAAGAAATTAGCAATGAAATACAAATGAGACCTAACAATCCATAATTTGTAACACATGATAATATTCAAAATGTAAATAATGCACAAATAGCTAATATACTTGACTGACAGCACCTGTTTTTGCCAGAATCCATAACTAAACATCTAACATTACAAGAATGAAATGGATTACTGTTTTCCCCTTATAATGTAGACAAAATTGATAATAATCATTTAGGTATGTGAAATTAAAACATTCCTCAATAATTATTTGTCCTTCCTATTTTAGATTGGATTTCAGTGTTCCTGACACACATATGTGTTGGTCACAAGCAAATGATTTGTTTCAACAAATGTTTATTCCAGACTTCTCTATTTAAGAAGTCATTTTTTAAAGCAGCCTCATTTTTGTTAGGTCCTCTGGAAAGGAATGGCAAGTCTCTATACACATGCAATCTTCTTTATGCTCTTTGAAGTGTACAGAGTAAAGTTAATTCTACTTCCACAGTAAGTAAACACCAAATGAGGTTTTCATTTATTCTTTTCTAATAAAGAATATTAATATTGCTTACAGTCCTTTATCATTTATCAATACTATAAGTGTTCCTGTTAGGTTAGGTCCTCAGAGTTGGAAGCTAAAAGATAAATCCTTATTTCTACTAAGGCTGCAGCAGCCATCTGCCTCTTCCCTTTGTTGCCAGTCCTCAAGGCCTGGTTATAACCTTAGGTCCAATGCTCTACGTTTCCTTTAGCGCTTTTCAGAGTAAACCGCATTCCAATACATTGCACCCAGGATATTTTAATAAAGTAGTATATCTCTATCAAAGGCATACTTAATATTTAAATGTAAGTAGCCCTGATTCATAAAACAGATTTAGAGCCAACCCCAGAAAATAATTCCTGCTGACACATATTTGAACACTTATAATTATTATCATCATTGCTTCAACTAGTTTGAGAAAGGAAGTTCGACATTAAAACATAAGAGAAAGGCTTTGTCTGAGGGTCTTGACTCAAGTCCATATTCTGGTTATTTTCTGAGATCAGGTTAAAACATACATTACGTATGGTCAGAATTAGTGATCTAAACTCCTCGCACACTAGAGAACTGAGCTGTTTGCTCTCTCTCTCTCAATATACACTCTCTCTCCATCTCGTCTCGTCTCATCCTCAGATCCGCAATCTCCTCGTCTCTCCTCTCCCCTCGCATCCTCCCCATCCCTCCCTCTCAGTCCCCTCATCCGTCTGGTCTGTCCGTCTTTCTCCCTCTGTGTGTTTCTCTCTCATATCCAAGTGTGAGAAGTCAAACGTGAAATCTGCTCATACAATCTGAAGATTGCTTCTATTGACAAAATCATTAATAACTGAATAGAGGTTATGTATATCATATCCCAATATAGGAATGATCAACTTTAATTTCTGGAAGCTGAAGAGATGGCTCAGCGTTAAAAAGACTGGCTGTTCCTGCAGAGGACAGGTTCGCAGCCCCAGCACCCACAATGGGGCTGAGAACCACATCTTTAACTCTAGTTCCAGGGGAATCTTACACCCTCTTCTGAACCTCCGCCATTGACCAAGGCTCATCACAAACCTTTTACATGCAGGCAAAAAGACTCATACACATCAATAAGAATAATAAACAAATATTATTTAACTTTTAAAAGTTCTGACTATTTTCCATTTTGGTATCTTTATTTCTTCAACTCTCTTTTAAACATTTACTGAACTTCTAACTGAGCCAGGGACCTTTGAAGCCAACAGATCTTACAGCAAATAAGATATATAAGTTTTAAATTACCATGAAGCTTACAGTGTGAAGAGGAACACAGGATAAGTCAAAAGCATATGCCATTTCACAAATTATTTATACTGTGAAAAAAATAAGGCATATAGAGTTTGTGGGACTCAAGGCTGAAGAGTGCCTAATATACGTGGTTATCAGAATCAGCTTCAACGCCAAGGGCACTGGCCTATTGAGGCAGAGCTACAATAATAGGAACTACTAGATTCACAGAGTTCTAGACAGAGAAACTAGGAGGTCTGTCCTAAACTGGAAGAAATTTAGCACATTCAAAGAGTAGAAAGAACCTTGGAGTGACTACGTAGTGAGGGCGGGGAGAACCCTAATCAGAAGGCTAAGCAAGGACAGACGCCACGGGGTCTTAACATTGGAAGGAGATTTTTATTCCAAGTAGTCCTAGTTCACTTGAAATGTCAACTTGACCCAGTCTAGAGTCCTGTGAGAAGAGAAGCCTCCACGAAGCAGGGTTGGCCTTGGCTTACCCCTTAAGGGAAACTTTTTTGTCAATGAAATATGGAAGGACCCATCCCACTGTGGGTGACTCCATCTCCAGGGCAAAAAGTCCTGGGCTCTATGGAAAAGCTGGCTAAGCTTGAGCCTGACAAGAAGTCAGTTACAGGCCTCCCCGTGTTTTCTGCTTTAGTGCCTGCTGGATCTTGTTTGCCCTGATTTTCACCAGTGATGAAGTATGACTTGGAAGTATAAGCCATAAAATTTTTCCTTCCCTCCACTAATTTGCTTTTGGTTATAGTATTTGTCACAGTGACAGAAAAAAAATATCTAGAATAAAGGATAATGTGAAGCCACCAAAATTAACGCAAGGAATTAAGAAAAAAAAAAGCATGCTACTCGAGTTTTAAAGAATTTGCCTTCATAGCTCTAGATGGAGAGCAGTTCACAGAGAAAGAGGTAAGTTTTAGAGGGCTGAGGATCTGAGGGCACAAGACTTCCACTGGGCTTTGGTAACCTAAAACTCAAATGAATTGTGTGAGTGACCTCAATTAATATCTATACATCTGAGGTATGATCACTTGTGTGAGGTTTTCTTATTTGATATCTTTATGTGACAAGTACAGCTAGCAGCAATCTACATTCCAGAATATCAACAATGCAAGGAAATATACCTATCGAATAGGCTATTACTGGACTAGCAGAAGCTACACTATAGCAGACATTGATGATCAAATACCCAGTAATCCTAATGGGTAAAGAAAAAGAAGATAATAAATCCTGGTTGAGAGCATTCAGTGTTCATACTAAAAAAGAACCGGTAAAACTGCCTTCGTGAATTGACTAATAGACATAAGGAACTGTGAAAAGAGTCCATCATGAACCAAATATATAATACTAAAGTCTCTTAATCTATGCACTTAGCAAATATGATTAATGCAGGGAAACTCTGACATCAGCAATGAATATTTCCACTAAGGAGATATTGGCTGGGGGATCCAAGGGCCCCCCACAAAAGGTAAAGGGGCTCCTTGCCTCTAAACTGCGTGATACCTGCCAAGAAGAGAGGCGATAAGGCCCTGCTGTCAAAGGAGCCTGATGTAACATTGGGAACAGAGTCTATTGAGACCACACATCAAGTGTACAGATGTCTCTGGAATACCAAAGAGAGTTACCAAAGGCCACTATTGACAATAAAGCAAGTATGAGTCTCCTTGAGTCAAACAAAACTCCTCCATCTGACACCAGCTACACCTCACCTCGCCTGGAAATGTACTTGCAGCAGATGCAGCCATTATCCGTATATCCCAAATCTTTAAATCTTGGCTGATGGCTCTCTTCCTGGTCAGAGAGAAGTAACCCACGGACCAAATAAGGTATGAAAAAAAAAACACGCAAAAATGAAAACAGAAATGTTTTAAGAGTCTTATCTTGATCAGCAAGCTTTGCACCTCTAAATAATTGGGGTCAGGAGATGTTATAAGTCACAGCAAGACCCTGTCATATTCAACAGAAAAAAAGTAATTCATGGATTAAACATACCATCCAAAGGATCTGTGTCTGATACCAAAGTAACCTACCACAACAATTAATAACTGTTTAAATCCATATATATCTAATTGCTTGCTGTTCATTAGTAGTTAGGACTTTCGATTAAGGATTATGCCTGACAAACTGTCAGCCCATGAGAAAAAACAGCCAGAAGTGACCAGAGTGCAAAGCATAACAAGCTAACAACAGAGAAGGTAAACTGTTTTGCTTCTCATCCACCTTGTGCCCCCTTGTCTAAGCCTAGGGATTATTAAATCCTGCGAAAAAGAGGGCATTGCGTAGAATATTGTAGGGGCTGTGATTGGGTGAACAGTTGAACCTACAGCAATTGTAGCCTGGACCACTCAATTTGTGAGTTCAACTTGATTGATATACCAAAGCCCCCCCCCAGCTGGATGGGTGGGACCCTTGGGCTGTTTGTGGTGTTTTGGGCACAACTTGTCGTTGCAAATGGTTTTACTAGTGAAGTATGCTTTAGATATCTCAATAAAATAACCTGCATATATATATATAATGAAAAAATAAAAAACAGAGAAATTGCTCAGGACAGTTCATGGCAGAATGCATGATTGGGATGGTGGGGTGGGGTGGATGGGGGAAGGGAAGGGGAAAAATATGCCTGAACTGAATTAGCGATAATCAATGATGTATGATAAATCAACAAAGTGTTCCATCAATAACATATACAAACCAAAAAACCTTCAATCTCGATCTACAAGAACACCATCATCATATCTACCGTAAATAACCAACTAGCTACGTAGTCAACATCACTTAATAAGCGAAAATACAAATTAAGAACCACGTTGAGATATATTTCATCTTACTACAATAAAGGGACTGGCTAGGTTCAGGAAAACAAATGATACCAAGCTCTGGAGAGGCTGTGGGGAAAAAAACACTCATCCACTGCTAACACTCATCCACTGCTGATAAGAATGTAAACTTGTACAACCATATGGAAAGCAGTCTGGAGAAACCTTAAAAAACTCAAAATGAGCCTGCCACATATCTTACCCATCCATACCACCCTGAGCGTATATACCCACAAGGACTCATCTTACTGCAGAGCATACATTGCAACATCTATGGTTATTGCAGCTCAATAGCAAAAACTGGAACCAAGCCCAGGTGCCCCTCAACTTACGAGTGGAGTAGATAAAATGTGGTACACTACACAATGGCGTTCTATGCAAGTTGCGTTAAAGAGGGACAACATCATGAAATTTGAGGTTAAATGGATGGAGCTAGAAGACATTATGTTAAGTGAAGTAACACAGTCCCAAACAAAACAAACTGGCAAATGGTGTCCCTCATGTGTGTCCATGCTGGGTCAATAACCCAGTTATAAATACTTCTGTGGAAAGTGGCATATTAAAGAAACAACAACGAAAGGACTGACATCAAAAACTGACTAGTAACATTGGTGGATTTATATCTGGCAAGGGTGGGATGGGTGCATGGAGAGTTGTATTCCAGTGTGCTCTCTTTTATTGTTTAAAGTTATTCTCATTGTATTTTCCTCCTGGTAAGACAGACTTAATTGTTTATGGATAAAGCAGAATCCAGCTCAATCTCAGTTTCCGTATCCTGACGCCCTAAGCCTATGTGATGCTTGGTTCTCTTTCTCAATTCGTATGTCTTAAAAATTAGTGTATATAAATCTGTTAATCAATCAGATGTTACCCGAGTCTTATTTATTCCTCGAGAATAAACCGATATTTAACATATCTCGACTATATTGTTAGGAGTTCCAAATTTCCTTCTTTTAATTTTTATATTATTACCTAAAAATATTTGATTATATTAAACATATTATTACATTAGATGGTGATAAGGTCGTAACGGACAATATTGATCTGAATATCAATGGTATCTGTCAGAACGTATATTTGGAGAGTAAGGTAAACTATGGGCTCAATTTTGGAGATTACACAAAAAAAGGACAATGTGGTTTATGGCACGTACTGGATGAACATCGGGGTATATATATTCGATTATTTATACATATTTAATACATGAGTTCAACTCAAGTATCCAGTTATATTACCAGGGACTCTGCTCCTACAAGTACATTGCGTGTTTTAGCGACCTTCAGCAAAATGTTACAATAGGTGGTTGTATATTAAACAACCTTGGTTTAAAGGTTCTGATAAAAACAGTAATGGGCATCTAACGTAGTTAATTCAGTAGATATAGAATTGCATGTTGTCCCACATTTGTTAAATTAAAAATCTGCAATAAAACCCACATAACTTGGGATTGGCACAATACAACATGATATTCTCTACTAAATTTTATCTAGTTGTAACAGTATCTACCTTCTGTATGGCATCCTCTTTACGACTATAGTGAATGATTAATAACTTAAAAAAAATTACTTCCAGAGTAATGCGACATACAAGTCGACCCAAAACAGCATGTGGTAAATTCGATGAAATCTGGTAGCCTTGATAACTCACCCTAAGGTATGTTATAATACCAAACTTGCCTTTCTGGAGGACTCATCGGGACAAAAAAAAAAAAAACCTAAAATTAAAAGGAAGGGATAACGGAGATAGATATGAAACAACTTTGTTGTTCAAAAGACCTGCAATTTCAAATCAAGAACATAACTACGGAAAAGATTTGTATGTTCCACCAGGTCAAAATGTCACCAACTTAATGTGGCTCTGAGATAGAAAAAGACTAAAAGCTTTGCAGGGTTGGAGCTAGGATATTAACAGATATATATAGTGGCCAAGCAGAAAGGGTTGGCACCGTTCATGAACATTGAAAGCGAGAGAAAAGTCTTCAGATTGTCCTACAATACATCTGGAAACCCTTGTTGGACCCTTACTATGTAACAACTATTTATAAATGAGTCCTAATGAAACTTATACATTCTAGTGCCACAAAGGTTTTAATACGAGAGACTTCTTAACTCCCCCCCATATAATAAGGAGAGGATATAAATATTGATATATTGATCGAGTGAGGTCGCTTCTCACAAAACTGTAATGGTGACGGACACAAATCTGTCTATGAGAGGTAATCGTGCTTATAAAACAGTAAAAGAAACATCGCACTTCTCTTCAACTTCAAGAACTAATAGACAAATAGGAACTTGTGATATATAGTACAGTTAATTCCTCTCTATTTCTAGAAACCAAATATATAACATGATTATAAGTCTCCTTAAAAGCTAATGTCGACTTAAGCAAGAGTATATATAAGGTATCAGGAGCTCGACATCACGGCAATGATGATGGATATTGCTAATCCAGAGAGAGATCGTTTGCCAGGGAATCAAGCCCCCACCAAAAAGGTACAAGTCGCCTTTCTCTAAAACTGCGGATAACCTGCAAGAAGAGAGCGTGATAAGATTCCTGCGTTGTCGAGACCTAGGACCTGGTGTATGCATGGAAAAGATGTTTTGAGACCACATTTGCAAGTGAACAGTTGGTCTTTGTAATACCAGAGAGTGTTACAAACGGCCACTAAACCAAATAAGGCCAAATCATGGGTCTCCTTGTAGAATCAATGTCAAGACTACGCTCTCCTCGCAGCACCAGCTACATTTCATCTGCCTGGAAATACTTGCAGCAGTGGCAGCCATATTTCTGTATATCCCACATCTAATTAGCTATTAGCTCTCTCCTTGTAGGACTAACCCACGGCTGATGCCACTACATCCTCTAATGGTTGCAGGCATTTGGTTATAAGGCCATTAGTACAGACCCTGTCATATTTACACAGACAAAAAATGTAAAATTCATGGACTTAGACAAATACCATATCCAAACATCTCATGTCTACACAACAAAGTAACCTGACATAACTATTAGTACTGGTTAAATACCTATATATCTAATTGCTTGTGCTCATTAGTAGGATAGAAAGGGTATTCCTGGACAAGAACTGTCACTCCCATGAAAGGAAACAGCCAGAATTGACCAAGTCCAGAGACACGTTTCATCTCCAGAGAAAGAGTAAACGATTTTGCTTCTCACCACCTGTGCCCCTTTTTCAAGCCTAGGGAACAATCTGCGGAAGAGGGGCATGGTAGAATTAAGGGCTGCGATTGGGGTGGAATGGGTGTGAAACTACAGTAATGTAGTTTGACATTCATTTGATCAACTGATTGAACATACAAGCCAGCTGGATGGTGGGACCACCCTTGGGCTGTGTGGGTCCGGGCACAACTGCTTGCAAACGGTTACCATGGACGGAATGTTACTCATAATATCCATTATTGCCTTAAAAAATGAAAAAAAAACTGAGGAAAGATGCAGGAAAGTTAATGGCAGAGAGCAATATTGGAGATGGGTGGGGTGGGATCCATGTACAAACTTAGCACACGCAGCCCGGTCCGGCATCAACTAGTAATATGACATTAATGGAGGAAAATGCGAATTCCACTCTAAGCAAAAACAAAAAAAAAAAAAAAAAAACAGAGAAAGATGCCTAGTTTGACAAGTTATGGCAGCAAGGCATTGATGTGGTGGATATGGGTGGAGCTGAGGGAAGTGGAAGTTGGACATATTTTGCGCTGATACAAGAACATGAGATGACATGATATGCAAATACACATAAAAACGTTCAATCAAATAAATTTTGAAAAAAGAGATTCCACTTGATGTATTGATTATAACATTACAGTTGCTTTAGAAGTTGGAAAAGAGATCTATAACCAATACTGCTCAGTTGCTCGAGTGCTGTCCTTTCAATAGGAGATTTTTGTGCTACCATCCACAAGCAAATGAGGGATCACATTTCTCATTTTGTTATTCGCACTGTAGTTGCTTTCACTTAGCATAATGGTGAGTTCCATCCATTTACTCTGCAAAGTTCATGATGTATATCTTCTTTTAGCTGGCGCATAGACTCAATTGTTGTTTAGATGTTACCACGATTTATTGTCTATCCATCTCGCATCCAGTTGGAGGGGCACCTGGGGGGTTGCTTCGCAGCTCTTGCTATTGTGAAGAAAGGGCTGAAGAAACCACTTGTGATAAACCATAGCTGTAAATACTTGCGAGCAACCGGAGTAGGCGCGATGAGGTTCTGTGGTTATGCTCTAAGACGAAATTGGAATTTCTTTATAGCTGGATCAGACGGTCGGCTTAGGCTCATTTTGAGTATTTTCAAGGTTCTCCACACTGTGCTTTCCACGAGTCGGTTGTATGATTTATATGTCCCCCAACAACAATAGATGAGTGTTCACCTTTCCCAACACCTCTCCAGCATTTGTTAGTCTTTTGTGTTTTTTGTTTTGCTTTGATCTTAGCCATCTATTATTGGATTAGATATGCTTAGATTCGGCTTTAAATATTTGAGATCCAATATACAAATGATTGAAGTTTTTTTTGAGGATTTTTTTCACAATCTTTCTCTTCCTCATGGTGAGTCTCTGTTCAGCTCTTCATATTTCTCTTTTGAGTAAGTCATTTGTTTACTTCTTTGGTTTTTTTTGAGAAGTGAGTTTGTATTATTCTGAAGTTGTATGCCATCTGTCAATGTATCACTGTGAAGAATTCCTCCCAGCTCTGTGTGTTTCTTTTCATCCCTGATTGTATCTTTTGCTGTTCGCAGAAGCTCTTGATTTGAAGAGTACCCACTTCACAATTACCTTATTTCCTGCACAGTTTTGAATTAAAAAGTTTTTTCTTATGCCTTTGTCTTGTAGTGTTCTGCCAAATTTTCTTCTATCACCTTCCAGATTTGGGGTTTTCAACTGAGTGCCTTTGATCCACTACGGGAGGTTGATTTTTTACATAACAGTGGTTTGAGAAGGTAATGGGGTTAATTTTATTGTTCTACAAATGATGATCAAATTTTGCCCAGCATTCATTGCTCGAAGATGCTATCTCCTCCAATGAGCTTTTTTGAAGCTCATTATCGAATATGAGGTAGTTGAAATTATATGAACTCAAGATTTGGATTTTCATTTTTGTTCCATTGGTCCACACAGTTTTTTCTGTTGTTCCGCGCCCAGGCTGTCTTTATAGATTAGCCGTGTAATATAGCTTGAAGTCCAGGAAGCAATCCTTTTTGTATTGCTTTTTCACTGTCAGGCTTGCTTTTACATATTTGGGGTCCTTTGTTTCCATATGAATTCTAAGATTATTTCTCCACGTGTATGAAAGAAACTCATGAGAGGATTTTTATTGGGATTGCATCGAATCTGTGTATTAATTTTGGTAAATGGACATTTACTATGTTAATTTTCCAATCTATGAGCATGTGAAGTCTCCATTTTGATTATCCTCTTCAATTTCCTTTATCAGGGTTTAAAAATTTTGTGTTGTAGCCAATAAATTCCTTTCCTTTGTAAAGCTGAATAATATTCTATTTTATAAATTTTATTCTTTTTATTTTATTGTGAGTGGAAAGGTCTCCTTATATTCCTTTCTTCAGTTGGGCTTGTTTTTGGTGTAAAAAAAGGCTACTGATTATTTCCCACTTTACTGAAAATTCTTAATTTTTTTTTAGGAATTTTCTAGTGGAGTTTTTTAACTTCTCCCTTAGGTATTCTATCATATCATCTGCAAATAGTTGTGACTTCCTGCTTCTGCCAATTAGTTCACTCCTTTCAATTTTCATTTTCTATGCCTTATTCACATCCTATGCAGTTTCAAAGCACTATATTGAGAGGAGTGTCCACAGCCGGGCAGCCTTGCTGAGGTTCCTACCTTAAGGGGATCCTTGTGATCTAACTTTTCTCATTTAGATGTTTGAGCTGTGGGTTTGTCGTATTGAGGCTTTGATACACTGAGACATATTTTCCTTCAGTTCCAATTCCCTCTAGACTTTAAACATGAGGGATGTTGGATTTTTTTCAAAAGCCTTTCTTTGCAGTCAATGAGATGAGTTGTGGTTTTTGTTTTTTAGCCCATTTATGTGTTTTGTAATATTTACTGATTTTCATTGTTAAAACCATCCCTGCATCTTTGGTTTGAATCAAACTTGGTCATGGATGGATGATCTTCTTGATGTGGTCTGTACGTGATTTGCAGTATTTTGTTTAAAAGTTTTGCATCTGTGTTTCATTAATGAGATGGTTGTATAGCTTTCTTTTTTGGTTGTGTTCATTTGCCTGGTTTTGATATTAAACTGATGGTGGCTTTATAGGAGGAGTTTGGGAGAATCCCTCCTGTTTTTATCCTTCTGAAAAGTTTTAGTTGTAATGGTTGTAAGATTTCTGTAAAATGTTTTATAGAATGTTCTGATGTGAACACCCATCTTGGGCCTGACAATTGTTAGTGGATTTTCTTAAATGTTTTTATATTATATTTAATTGCTTCAGATAGTATGGGTTTGTTTAGACTGTCAATCTCTTCTTGGTTAAGCTTTGTTAGTCCCAAGGGAATTCAATATTTATCCGTTTCTCTTAAGTTCATTCAAACTTAGTTAAAGTGTAGATTTTTAAGTATTCTTTCCCGCTTCGATGGTGGGGTTCTTTTGGGGGGAATTTCAGTTTTGTTCTCTTTAGTTGTGATGTTTTTCTTTCACATAGCAATACTATTATTTGGATTGCTCTTTTTTTCTTCTTTGGTTAACTGACTTAGAGGTCTATCTATCCTTGTTTATTCTTTCAGGAACCAACTTGGATTCATTGATTTTTTTTTGTACTGTTTCTTTGTTTCTATTTCAGACTTCTCCTTTGATTTTTTGTTATTTCTTCCTGTCTGTTGGGTTTAGCGCCCATTTGTTGTTGCCTCTCAAGTTTTTTAGCTGTAGTTTTTAGATCAGAATTTATTTGTTTCCTTTTCTAAAAATTCTTTACACATTGACAAGTATGATTAATACTGATTGAATTTTAAAAATTAACTTTTTGGCAATTATATGTGAATATTGGTATTACTAATAATTCTACTTTCCTCTCTTCCCCCCAACTCTTCCCAATTTCCACCCATTTTCTCCTCAATTTCATATATGTTTCTTATTTAATTATATGTCACATAATAATATTATGTACGTGTTTAACCACCGGACCAGCATACACACACAATCTACTGATTCCGTTTAGTAAGGCTCTATGTATATATGTTTAGGGCATGCACACTTGGACTAAATATCTTATCCTGGATAAAACTATCTCGCTATTCAGCAGACATTTATTTCTGCAGATCTTATCTGGAAGTTGGGACCTGAAATTCATCTATATCATCTTAGTAACAACTGTTATGTCACACTCAGGTTCTTGTTGGTAGGATGCCTGGGCTATGTTGTTGAGATTTCATGACTACAGCTTTCCTGTCATGTCTACAAGACACCGCAGTAAGGTACGCTTGGTTCTCTGGATCTTAGAATCTTTCAGCCCCTCCTTCAACAATGTTCTCTCAGGGGTTGCATTGTAATTGGATCAGTTAGAACTGGAAACATTATTGTTACTTAGTCTTTGCATTTGAAAAGGCATGAACCTCTCCAATAGCCTTCATCTGTCACAAAAAGAAATGTCTTTGGTGAATGGCAGANAGATTACCTCTTTAATAGTTGTCTCCAATTTACCAGTTGGAGAATGACATCATCATCATATTTCCCTTGTTTCCATGGTGGTGGGGTAAGAGAAATGAAAACTTCTTAAGACGTTTCTCAGGCCATCTCTAATTCCTCTCTGTGAAGTCTCTATTCAGATCTTTGCTCCATCTTCTTGAGTGATTCATTGTGTTTCTTTTTTTGTTTTTTGTAAGTAGCTTGTATACCTGTAAATTAATGCTTGATATAATTGTCTGAGTATCTGCAGTGAAGGTTTCCTCCCCACTCTGTGGGTTTCTGCTTCACTATCGCTATATGCTTTCTCTCTTATGTTACAGAAGCTTCTTGAGTAATGGGGTCCCTTTTGTTAATTGTTGACCTTATTCTTTGCACAGCTGCTGTCTTATTTTAGGAAGTCTTTTCCTACGCTATGTCTGTGTAGTCTGCACCAAGTTTCTCTTCTATCACCTCCAGAGTTTGGAGTTTCATGTTGAGGTTTTTTTTTTTTTTTTTTTTTTTTTTTTGTACAGGGTGAGAGGGTAGGGGTTTAATTCATTTCTTCTACAAGTGGATCCAGTTTTTGCCAACACCATTTGCTGGAAGATGCTGTCTTTTCAGTGTCTCCATTGTGTTTTGCTTGGCCCCCTGTTCAAATATGAGGTGGCTGAAATTGTGTATGTGCTCAGGTTATTGGGTCTTCAGTTTTTTCCATTGGTCAACTGGTCTGTTTTACTGGTCTGTTTTTGTGCCAATACCGGGCTGTCTTTATGACTACAGCCTGTAGTATAGCTTGTATGATCTGGGTAGAGCTTGATCCCCCGTGTATTTCTCTTTTTTGCTCAGGGTCGCTTTGGTATTTGGGGGTCTTTGTGCTTTCCAGATGAAAATAGTGATAAATTGAGGATTTTTTTTCCAAGCCTGTGAAGAAGCTCTTGGGGATTTTGATTGGGATTGCATTAAATCTGTACACTAGTTTGGGTAGGATGGACATTTTTAATATATTTATTTTCCCAATCCATGAGCATGGGAGGTTTGTCCATCTTCTGATGTCTTCCTCAATTTCCTTTTTCAGGGGTTTAAAATTTAAAATACCTAGGAACAAACCTAACCAAAGACACCAAGGATCTCTACAACAAAAAATCTTACAGATAATTTCTATTTGACATCTTACTCTTGACTTCTGAGGCTTATAGGCCAAGGGCACAACATGTGGGACCCCATATTTCCTGTGGCAATCTTGCCCTAAAACCTCTAATGCTTATGCCTAACTTTCTGTGCTAAGCAGTAGTTTAAGTCAGGAAAGAGTCTCTACATACAACAAAGTGGAGGTAGCAAGATCTGGGTTAGTTCTGGCAAGGACTAATTTGTTTTTCTTACAATCCAATTCTTGTAGGACCTCTATACTGTAGGTGAAGTGAACTCTTTCACAGCTTAATCTAACCATATCATGTTACTTCAAAATTAGGATATGTTTGTGTTCATGGGTGCTAACTCAATTTGTTTTATGCATACTTTGGTTGGCTTGTGTTAATCAGTGTTCCCTTGTTTGGACAGAATGCCTGAGAAAATCCAATTAAAGGAGGAAAAGTTTGTTTCAACTCATGGTTTCAGAGATTTGAGGCCGTCATCACTTGGATTTGTTTTTTTCAGAGTTTGGGGTGAAGCATGAAATGGTGTGTCATGGCTGAATGTATGGCAGAAGAAAGGTGCTTGTCTCATGGTGGCCAGGCAGGAGAAGTGGAGGGAGGTGCAAATAAGGAGTGGATCTAAATACCGTCAAACTATGTTCTATGAAAACTTTAAAAAAATAAATATTTTGCTAACTTGTGGCATCTAGTAGCACCAATACCCCCTTGTTATAAGGTAAGTCTTTTTGATCTCTTTTTATTACACATATATGCTTTTATTATACATACATGTATATGTACTTTAAGATGCTTCTGTAGTGTCAGGTTTTCACATGGCTTTTTGAGTCCCATCCCTGTAAGTCACAAGTTACTGTCTTTCCCTCTTCCAATACCCATCAAGAAAGATTGTAAGAAGCAGAGAGGGTGAATGACTACAAGGAAACAAAGTCTTCCAGACAGCTGCTCAGATATTCATAGGAACTCACAGAAATGGTGACAGCATACATGTAGGTCCTATGCAAGCTCAAACCAGACAAAATCCCATCACAGACATGGGGAAGTGTGTGACCTGACCCACTCTAAGGCAGCTTACTTGGCACTCTTACTCCAAGGTCTGACTATAACTTCATGTGTAGCTATGCTTCCTGCCTTTCTTTGTGTAAAACATTGCTTTTTCTTCATAATCAAACATTATTCCTCTACCTCAGTGGAAATTTTGCATATTCTAACAAGTTTTCTATTACCTTAATATCTGAATTGCTTCACTAACACGTTCAAGGGTGTTTGGAATGATTTTATAAAGGAATGAATACTTAAGAGAAACATCACTATAAATGGCTACCAGTAGGTTCAAGGATAACTTCAACTATGCTGGCCAAAACCAGAACCACAGCACCAGCTGAGGAGGCTGATAAAGGAGCAGCCACCAGAGAAAACAGTTGCCACTTAGCAGTTAAACTGATGAGATGAATTTCAGAAAGAGGTGTAATGAGCAACATTGACCATTGCCACTGGGAGCTTGCTTGCAAAGTGTCAGGGTGATGAACTCTTGGGGAAAAATGGAAACATTCTCATATTACGTGTGGAAGATCAGGTATTATTGTTCTTTTGTTGTTAGCTTTGCTTTGGGGAGACAATAACCCTGGCCTTCTAAAGAAATTGATGCCACTTGTGAGTGAGAAAATACTGAAGGACTCAAACCACAGAAAAAGACCAAGTTCCTACATGCAAAAGTCTATGCACTGTACTGAACTGATGAAGGCACATTATTTGAAATGTTTCTACTGTGGTGCTATCTTAAGATTAAGGCATTCATCTTTGTCATTAGCTTCATCAGAATAAAAAGAAAAGAAATGAATACTGGCTTTGAATCAAAAACAGTCCAACAGGACTTGGAGCAATTGACTAGAACTGACCTAGGGCCTCCTCCCATAAGACTAGTACTACGAAACTGCCAAGGAACAAAACCAATCAACAGTCCTACCTAGCTGTAAAAGCTACAAACTACAGCAATGACTGGCCCAGAAAATATCTCTAATGGTGAATAGTGGAGCATTTATCTTGGAGGTAACCAACATCTGTCTAATTTGAGTCAAAGTCTGCTTCTTAGGAAGAATGCAGCCATGGTACCATAAATGTAGCCAAGTATACATGGTCTTAAGGACAAAAATCACAGGGTCATCTCAATAGATGAAAAAAAAGGCCTTTGACAAAATCCAACATGCATTCATTTTAAAAGTCCAAGGAGGAATTGGCTGCAGGGAACATACCTCAATGTAATTAAAGCTAGGTACAACAAATCCATAGCCAACATCTTTTAAATGGAGCAAAATTGGAAGCATTCCCATTGAAATCAAGAACCAGACAGGGTTCTCCAATATCTCTTCTCTTTTTCTATATAGTACTTGAAACTCTTGCAAGAGCAATAAGACAAAAGAAAGAAATTAAAGAGATACTAATCAGAAAAAGAGGTCAAATTATCTCTATTTGCAAACAATATGATATTATATATAAGAAATCCCAAAATTCCACCCAAAAACTATTAGAAGTGATTAATACTTACAGTAGTGTTGCAAGTTACAAAGTCAACTGCCCAAAATCAGTAGTCTTTCTATATACAAATGAAAAGCAATCAGAAAACGCACTCAAGTAAACTCTCCAATTCACAATAACCTCAAAAAAAATTTAGTAATAAACCTAATCAAAGACATTAAAGGTCTCTACAGTGAAAATTTCAAGTCTTTAAAGAGAGAGAGGAAGACACCAGGAGATGGAAAGACCTACCACGCTCATGGACTGTTTAAGTCAGTAATGTGAAAATGACCATCTTACCAAAAGCGATCTATTGTTTTACTGCAATGCCAATCAAAATACCCACAACATTCTTCACAGGGCTAGAAAAAAATCATTCCTAAGATTCATATGGAATCACAAAAGACTCCAAATAACCAAAGCAGTCCTGAGCCAAAAGAATAAGAAATGAAAATTTTTACCATATGCTAAGCATGGGTCCTTACATCTACAAACAAGCATTCTGAACATCACTCATCAAAGAAGATTCCTTTTGCAACAGATGGAGGCTACTGCAGAATCCCACAGCTGTCAGACACAGAGAATATACCTCTGTGGGATGCTCAGCCCTAGGTGACACATCTATAGTTGAACCTTTACACCTAAGGCTCATGGAACATTGTGGAACTAGGGTAGAGAGAAAACTAATTCATCTCTCAACTCTCAGCAGTAAAGCTTCCTTATACAACAGGGTGCAATGCACATGGAAGGCCACAACTGACCAAGTTTTAAACAACAAGGGACTGCAAAGTTTTGACCCGGGAAAGGACTCCTATATTAGACCTCACCCCTCCCCATGGTTCAAGCATCATTGCAGAACAGGGGTTGTGAAGACTGTAAGAGCTGCTTCATTAACATAGTGAAGCACAGGGTTTCAGGTTGCTGGAAGTTTGCACCTGTGAACTTGTGGCAACGGCGGAATCAAGCTCAGGACCCCATGCTAACTCAATCAGACAAGGCCCAGAGGGAGTGAAACAAATGGGCAGTGGGATGGCCCTAGACTGAGATCTGTTGGAGACTTATTACTACTGGATAAGGGAGGGTACACCTTACTTACGATCTCTGTTTAAACTGTCAACCTCTTCTTGGTTAAGCTTTGTTGGTTCTCAGGATTTCAGCTAGTCAGCCATTTCTCTTAGGTTTTCAAACTTAAGCAGAGTATAGATTTTTGAAGTATTCTTGTGTAATTGGATCTTTTCTTTATCTGTTGTGAGTTTCCCTTTTCATCACAAATATTATTAATTTGGAGTTGCTCTTTCTTTCTTTGGTTAACTGGGCTAGAGGTCTATCTATCTTGTCTATCTTTTCAAAGAACCAGCTTTTGATTTATTGATATTTTTGTATTGTTTTCGTTGTTTCTATTTCATTGATTTCTGCTCTGATCTTGCTAGTTCTTCCTAGGGTTTGGGGTTCATTTGTTGTTGTCTCTCAAGTGTTTTTAGCTGTAGTGTTAGATCATTTATTTGTTCCCTTCATTTTTTTTTAATGTGGGCACTTAGGTCTTTTAATTTCCCTCTTAGAACTGCTTTTAAAGTATCCCACAGGTTTTGTTGTGTTTTATTGGTTTTTTTGTTTAGTTCCATGAATACATTTATTTCATTCTTTATTTCTTTCCTGACCCATTCATTATTTAGGATTGTGTTGTTTAGTCTCCAGGTGTTCTTGTAGCTAGCCGGGCTTATTCTGGCATTAATATTAAGCTTTATTGCACTGTGCTCTGATAGAATGCATGAAATATTTCAATCCTTTTATATTTGTTGAGGTTTCTTTTGTGTCTCAGTATGTGGTCGATTTTGGAGAATGTTCCATGGGGTGCTGAGTTTTGAATAATGATTCTATTTAAAAATAAATAATTTTTCAAAGATATTTGGTGATCTCAAGAGTAACTTGCATGATTCACCATAAGCACATTATAAAATTAAAGATAAAAATTAAATTATAGAAAACTTTGATACTTTAGGGTTAACATATGAACTATAAATAATAAAAAGATTATCTGACCTTTTGGACTTTTACCCAATTAAGCAATTCTTTTCTAATTTAATTTAATCTGTGAGTTTTGATACTTGCATATTATCCTAAAGCATAAATCCAGCTGAAATGTAATAAGAATAGCCTGGAAAAATATCAATTTTTCAAATATTGGAAAAGAAATTAGCAATGAAATACAAATGAGACCTAACAATCCATAATTTGTAACACATGATAATATTCAAAATGTAAATAATGCACAAATAGCTAATATACTTGACTGACAGCACCTGTTTTTGCCAGAATCCATAACTAAACATCTAACATTACAAGAATGAAATGGATTACTGTTTTCCCCTTATAATGTAGACAAAATTGATAATAATCATTTAGGTATGTGAAATTAAAACATTCCTCAATAATTATTTGTCCTTCCTATTTTAGATTGGATTTCAGTGTTCCTGACACACATATGTGTTGGTCACAAGCAAATGATTTGTTTCAACAAATGTTTATTCCAGACTTCTCTATTTAAGAAGTCATTTTTTAAAGCAGCCTCATTTTTGTTAGGTCCTCTGGAAAGGAATGGCAAGTCTCTATACACATGCAATCTTCTTTATGCTCTTTGAAGTGTACAGAGTAAAGTTAATTCTACTTCCACAGTAAGTAAACACCAAATGAGGTTTTCATTTATTCTTTTCTAATAAAGAATATTAATATTGCTTACAGTCCTTTATCATTTATCAATACTATAAGTGTTCCTGTTAGGTTAGGTCCTCAGAGTTGGAAGCTAAAAGATAAATCCTTATTTCTACTAAGGCTGCAGCAGCCATCTGCCTCTTCCCTTTGTTGCCAGTCCTCAAGGCCTGGTTATAACCTTAGGTCCAATGCTCTACGTTTCCTTTAGCGCTTTTCAGAGTAAACCGCATTCCAATACATTGCACCCAGGATATTTTAATAAAGTAGTATATCTCTATCAAAGGCATACTTAATATTTAAATGTAAGTAGCCCTGATTCATAAAACAGATTTAGAGCCAACCCCAGAAAATAATTCCTGCTGACACATATTTGAACACTTATAATTATTATCATCATTAGCTTCAACTATTTTGAGAAAGAATTTTCATTATAAACATAAAGAGAAGCTTTTCTGAGGGTCTCTGACTCAAGTTCATATTTCTGCTATTTTCTGAGATCAGGTCTAAAACAACATGTATGTATGTCAGAATTAGTATCTAAACTCCTCCACCACTTAGAACCTAGCTGTTTCTCTCTCTCTCTCTCTCTCTCTCTCTCTCTCTCTCTCTCTCTCTCTCTCTCTCCCCCTCCATCCCTCCCTCCCTCCCTCTCTCCCCCCTCTCCGTCTGTCTGTCTGTCTTTCTCTCTGTGTGTTTCTCTCTCATATCCAAGTGTGAGAAGTCAAACGTGAAATCTGCTCATACAATCTGAAGATTGCTTCTATTGACAAAATCATTAATAACTGAATAGAGGTTATGTATATCATATCCCAATATAGGAATGATCAACTTTAATTTCTGGAAGCTGAAGAGATGGCTCAGCAGTTAAGAACAATGACTACTCTTGAAAGGGACCCAGGTTTGATTCCCAGCACCCACCTGATGGTTAACAACTGTCTGTACCTCCTGTTCCAGGGGAATCTGACACCCTCTTCTGACCTCTGTGGACACTGCATGACACAGCTTCACTTACATGGAGGCAAAAGACTCATACACATAAAATAAGAATAATAAACAAAATATTATTTAAACTTTTAAAATTTCTGACTATTTTCCATTTTGGTATCTTTATTTCTTCAACTCTCTTTTAAACATTTACTGAACTTCTAACTGAGCCAGGGACCTTTGAAGCCAACAGATCTTACAGCAAATAAGATATATAAGTTTTAAATTACCATGAAGCTTACAGTGTGAAGAGGAACACAGGATAAGTCAAAAGCATATGCCATTTCACAAATTATTTATACTGTGAAAAAAATAATGCATAGAGAGTTTGTGGGGACTCAAGGACTAAGAGTGCCTAATCTACGTGGTATCAGAATCAGCTCTCAAAGCCAAGGGCACTGACCTGAGGCAGAGCTACAATAATAGGAACTACTAGATTCACAGAGTTCTAGACAGAGAAACTAGGAGGTCTGTCCTAAACTGGAAGAAATTTAGCACATTCAAAGAGTAGAAAGAACCTTGGAGTGACTACGTAGTGAGGGCGGGGAGAACCCTAATCAGAAGGCTAAGCAAGGACAGACGCCACGGGGTCTTAACATTGGAAGGAGATTTTTATTCCAAGTAGTCCTAGTTCACTTGAAATGTCAACTTGACCCAGTCTAGAGTCCTGTGAGAAGAGAAGCCTCCACTGAAGCAGGGTTGGCCTGTGGCTTACCTTTAGGGAACTATTTTTGTTCAATGAAATAGGAGGACCCATCCCACTGTGGGTGACTCCATCTCCAGGGCAAAAAGTCCTGGGCTCTATGGAAAAGCTGGCTAAGCTTGAGCCTGACAAGAAGTCAGTATCAGTGCTCCTCCGTGTT
Organism: Rhizomys pruinosus; assembly: GCA_009823505.1. NCBI lineage: Eukaryota > Metazoa > Chordata > Mammalia > Rodentia > Spalacidae > Rhizomys > Rhizomys pruinosus. The sequence continues at coordinate 3,895,593 of VZQC01005766.1, read as the reverse complement.
TTCTGCTTCGAGTTCCTGCTGACTTGTTTGCCCTGATTTTCACCAGTGATGAAGTATGACTTGGAAGTATAAGCCACATAAAATTTTTCCTCACCTAAATTTCCTTTGGTTATAGTATTTGTCACAGTGACAGAAAAAAAAATATCTAGAATAAAGGATAATGTGAAGCCACCAAAATTTAACCAAAGGAATTAGACGATGCTACTCATGTTTTAAAATTTCCTTCTAGCTTCTAGGACTGGAGTAGCAGTTCACAGAGAAAGAGGTAAGTTTTAGAGGGCTGAGGATCTGAGGGCACAAGACTTCCACTGGGCTTTGGTAACCTAAAACTCAAATGAATTGTGTGAGTGACCTCAATTAATATCTATACATCTGAGGTATGATCACTTGTGTGAGGTTTTCTTATTTGATATCTTTATGTGACAAGTACAGCTAGCAGCAATCTACATTCCAGAATATCAACAATGCAAGGAAATATACCTATCGAATAGGCTATTACTGGACTAGCAGAAGCTACACTATAGCAGACATTGATGATCAAATACCCAGTAATCCTAATGGGTAAAGAAAAAGAAGATAATAAATCCTGGTTGAGAGCATTCAGTGTTCATACTAAAAAAGAGCAAGTCTATTTGCACTGAATATAAATGTGAAGCATAATGGATTGTTGGCTAGCAAAATGCTTTGTCACATACAATATTTCTGATTGTTGTTTGGTTAGAATATAAAGTGATGGATATTTGTAATGAGTATTGTTTAAATGGTACATTTTTATGGGCTTTAGTTCTGTAAATGGTCTTTCGAAATGGTCATGAATTCTCACCAAGCCAAAGCAGCAAAGGATAAACAAATCTCCAAGGTGAAATGAGTTTCTAGGAGCCAGTCCTGGGAAGGGAAAATAATTGTGACAAGACATCAGGAACTTCATATGGCAATTCACTTGTCATATATATATATATATATCTTCCCATGAAAGGTACTGACCTTCCAACAGTGGAGAAACTGAGACTCATATATGTCATGAGCTTACCCATTTCTGCAAAACTAGTAAACACCAGAGCTATTGTGATAGTCACAGCTCTATCCCTGAATCTTTTCTATTGCACCAGACAAAGCTAAAGCCACCAATAAAGAAACTGCATGACTCACTCAGAGAGAATGGTCTAGGTGAAACTCAGAAGGAGTTTGTACAAAATGTGCCCATGTCACCTTATCAGTGAACTCCAATTTCCATGCAACTGAACCTACCAAAATCTCAAGTTAAAAAAAAAACCTCCAAAAAATACTCGACACAATTCAGATGACAGAGAAAAGGAACAGCTATCCCCAAGTGACAAGAGAGTAATTTATAAAGGTATAATCCCAGAAATACAAACATTGACCAAAAATGCAACCAAAAAACAAATAGAAGGGAATCAATATGCATCTCTCAATATTAATCCTAAATATTAATGGTCTGAACTCCCCAACCAAGAGACACAGACTGGGAAAATGGATTAAGAAACTTAATCCATCTATTTTGTTGTCTACAAGAAACACATCTCATCTTCAAAGACAGACACCAACTTATACAAGCTACTTAAAAAACAAAGAAGAAAGAAAACAAACAAATCACTCAAAAGATGGAGCAAAGATCTGAATAGAGACTTCACAGAAGAGGAATTAAAGATGGCCAAGAAACATCTTAAGAAGTGTTCAACATCGCTAATAATTAAGGAAATGCAAATTAAAACCACTTTGAGATATCATCTTACTCCAATAAGACTGGCGAAGATCAGGAACACGAATGATACCAAGTGCTGGAGAGATTTTGAGGAAAGGAGAACACTCATCCATTGCTGGTGGGAATGTAAACTTGTACAGCCACTATGGAAAGCAGTGTGAAGAACCCTTAGAAGACTCAAAATGAGCCTACCATTTGACCCAGTCATACCACTCCTGGGTATATACCCACAAGACACATCTTACTGCAGAGATACATGCACAGCTATGTTTATTGCAGCTCTGTTCACAATAGCAAAAAGCTGGAACCAGCCCAGGTGCCCCTCAACTGACGAGTGGATAGAGAAAATGTGGTACATGTATACAATGGAGTTCTATGCAGCGGTAAAGAGGGACAACATCATGAACTTTGCAGGTAAATGGATGGAGCTGGAAGACATTATGTTAAGTGAAGTAACACAGTCCCAGAAAAACAAACGACAAATGGTGTCCCTCATATGTGGATGCTAGTACCAACAACCCAGATATAAATATTTCTCATGGAGAGGGATGCATAGTAAAAGAACAACAACAGAAAGACTGCATCAGAAAATGGACTGAAATGGTGAATTGGGAAGGGGGGATGGGTGGGAGAGGGACACGGATGTATATTCAATCAAGGCATATTTAATTGATGTGAGTTCAGCAAGTACTCAGTTTCACCTAGACACTGTCTACAGGATACATGGTGTTTTAGGACTTAGTAAAAGTAAATATGTGTATATTAAACAACATTGGTTTACAGACTCTGATAAAAACGGTAATGCATCTGAGTTAAATGTAGATATAATTTGCTGTTGTCCACATTTGTTTTACACAAAATCTCTAGAGCAATAACTTTGGGATTGGCACATACAAATGTTCTCTATAATTTCTCTGTTGTACAGTATCACCTTGTAGCATTCTCTTTAAGATGATTTAAAGCAAAAATTAAGTTTGCTTCCCAAGTTAATCATATATAGTCACCCAAAACAACATGGGTGAATTTGATGAAATCTGTGCCTTGATTCCACCCTATAGTTATGTATAATACAACTGTCTTCTGGAGACTCATGGGTTAAAAAAAAGGGGGTTATACAGCTAGATATGAAACCTTTTTGTCAAAAAACTGATGCAATTCAAATCTTAAAACTACAGGAAAAGGATTTGTATTTCCAACAGTTCAAAATGTCACCAACTTAACAGACTGTGAGAATGGAAAAGATACATTTGCATTGAGTAGGATGGTTAGCCGATAAAAGTGCAACAAGAAAGGTTGGCCATCGTGAACAGTTGAAGGGAGAAAAGCCTCAGACTGCGTTACAAGAGACATCAAACCCACTGCTGTGGGAAGTCCTGACTTGTAACAAGCTTTTATAATGGTCCTAATGAAGCTTACCTCTAGGTGCCAACAAAGTTTTTAATGGCAAGAGACTTTCGGTACCTTCCCCCCCATAGAATAAGGAGAAATAGATGATGGATGATGATGAGGTGAGATGATGATGGTGATGGAGGTCCCTCTCCAACTGTAAATTGGAAGCAACTTTTATAGAGGTGATCTCTGTAATAACCAGGTAAAAACTGCGCTTCTTTATTGACTAATAGACATAGAACTGTGAAAAAGGTTTATTCTCTATTCAGAACCAAATAAATACTAAAGTCCCTTAAGCTATGCATTAAGCAAGATACTAATTACATGGGCCTCTCACATCAGCAAGGGGTGGATTATTCTATTAAGAGAGATGTTGGCAGGAGGATCCAAGCCCCCAACAAAAGGTAAAGGCTCCTGCCTCAAACTGGGATACCTCGCAAGAAGAGAAGTGAATGAAGGCCTGGCTGTCCCAAAAATGACTAACAGGGGAAAAGAGAGAAACCCACGCAACCCTGTATTTTTTTTTAGAAAAATTTGGTGTTAAATTGAGCCACTCGTGACGAATGCTCAAAAAAGAAGAAGTGTTACCAAAGGCCCTAAACCAATAAAGCAAAGGTATGGGTCTCCCCTTGAGTCAGCAAGCTCCTCTGTCAGTACAGCCAAACCTCACACTGCTGGAAAAACTGCGGTGGCAGGCAGAGGAGCCATGATTCTGTATGATCCCAAATCTAAATTGGCTATTAGCCTCTCGCTTGGAGGAATAACCCATTGGCTGATGCCCTACAAGTTTACATCCTCTAAGGTTAGGAAATGTTATAAGACCACAGTAAGACGCCTGTTCAGTTTACAGAAAAAAATGAGAATTCATAGGAGTTTAAGCAATCCATCCAAGAACATCTGTGTCTATACCAAAGTAACCTACCATAGCAATTAGACTGTTAAATAACTATATATCTAATTGCCTTGTGCTTCATTAGTAGGGATCGAAAGGTTATTCCTGGAGAAAGCTGTCAGCCATGAAGGAAACAGCCAGAGTTACCTAGAGTCCAAGACAACACTCCAGAGAAAGGTAGACTGTTTTGCTTCTCATCCACCTGTGCCTTTTAAGCCCTAGGGAAACAATGCTGATAAAGAGGGTGTGGTAGAATGTAAGGGCTGTGGATTGGGGTGAATGTGAAACACAGCAATATAGTCTGACACTCATTGTATCAACTGATTGAACAACAGCCTCCACCGGCCTGGATGGAGGGACCCTTGGGCTGTGTGGTTTTTGGGCACAACTGCTTGCAAACGGTTTTCATGAAGGATGCTTGTACTCATAAATTATGTACTTATTGTTAAAAAATGAAAAAAACTGAGTGAAAGATACAGGGACCAGTTTATGGAAGAATGCATGATCTGGATGGGGTCGGGGTGGGGTGGGGGGAAGGAAACGGGAAATATGCCTGAAGCTGAATTGGGAGAATGATGATGAAAATACACAAAGCGCAACCAATGAAATTAAAAAGAATAAAATACCATTTAAACAGAAAAATAATAAAATAAAACTTTTTAAAATAACCTAGGGGAAAAGTGACAGGTAATATATGGGAAGTATGCTTATTAAATGGAATTTAAAAATCTCAGTGATGGGGATATTTCCCTTTCCATTTGAGGTGGTATTTTCAAGTGATTTCTTTGGGGAAATAGTTTGATTTAGATCATCAAAACAACTGTTTATATTGTGAAATGTTTTTCAATAACTATCAATTAAAAATAAAGAGCAGTGGTGTGTGTGGGTGTGTGTGTGTGTGTGTGGGTGTGTCTGTTTTTTTTTTTTTTTTTTTGTGTGTGTGCATGTGGAAGGCAGAGGGCAACATTGGGTGTCGGTTCCTTGATCTTGCTCCTTGTTTGGATACTTCTGTGTTGTGTGTGTGCCAGGCTAGTTGGCCCGTGGGTTTCCAGGGCGTTCTCCTGTCTCCGCCTCCATTTTGTAATAGGGTCACTAGGATCATACTAGTGCACTAGATTACCCAACATCACGTGAGTTCTTGGCAAGTACTTTAATCAACTAGCCATTTCCTCTTCCTGGAAAATAAAGATTTAAGGACAAAAATGAACAGAGCTGAAAGTCAGTGTTGTCTAACTTAGAATCAGGTATGCTGTAGCCAGACTGCCTGGGTTCATTATTCTAGCTCTGTTACATTGTAGCTGTGTGACTTTGGGCAAAGTTACCGATCTCTATGTGTTTTCAATTCCCATATTATAAAGTATATAATAGCATGGTCCCCAAAGGATTGTTGTAAGGAGTAAATGTGTTAACTTATGTAACAGTTCTTTGAAGGATATCTGTAAATAAGATATGCTCAATTAACTTGTGCTGAAAAAAAAAAAAAAAAAAAGATGGAAAAAAATATTCCAAGCAAATGGAACCAAAAATCAAGCAGGGATTGCTATTTTAATATCAGACAAAATAGATTAGTAAAACTAATCAGAAGGGATGAAGAGGGTCACTACATCCTTATCAAAGGATCAATCAACCATGAAGATCTCATAGTCATAAATGAATATGCATCAAACTCTGGTGCACCAAACTTCATAAACACAATCCTGCAGGACTTCAAGACATGGATCAATCCCAGCACACTAACAAGAAATAACAAAAATCAGAGTGGAAATAAATGAAATAGAAACAAAAAAAAATTACAAAAAAAAAAAATCAATGGACCCAAGAACTGGTTCTTTGAAAGGATATACAATATAGATAGACCTTTAGCCCAGTTGACCAGAAGAAGGAAGAAACAAATCCAAATCAACAAAATTAGAGATGAAAAGGGAAACATCACAACAGATAGTGAAGAGTCAGACAATCTTATGGGAATACTTCAAAAACTTATACTCTATTAAATTTGAAAACATAAGAGAAATGGATGAATACCTGAAATCATGGAATCCACCAAAACTTAACCAGAAAGAGATTGACAACTTAAATAGACTCATAATAAGGGAGGAAATTGAAACTGTGATAAAAAAAAAAGTAAACATCCCAACTAAATAAAGCCCAGGCCTAGATGGATTCACTGCAAAATTCTATAAAACATTTAAAGAAGACCTACAGCCACTAGTATTCAAATTATTCAAGAGGATAGAAACAGAAGGAAATCCCCCAAATTCCTTCTATGAAGCCAACATCATCCTAATACCAAAACCAAGAAAAGATAAAAACAAAAAAGAAAACTATAGACCCATTTCATTAATGAACATAGATGCAAAAGTTCTCAACAAAATACTTGCAAACTGCCTACAGGCAGACATCAAAAAAGATCATTCACCATGACCAAGTTGGATTCATACCAGAGATGCAGGGATGGTTCAACATACAGAAATCAATGAATGTCATGAGCCACATAAATGGACTGAAAGACAAAAATCACATGGTCATCTTAATTGATCCAGAAATGGCCTTCAATAAAATTTAACATGCCTTCATGTTTAAAGTCTTGGAGGGAATTGGTCTGGAGGGAACACTCCTCAACACAATTAAAGCCATATAAAACAAACCCACAGCCAGCTTTAATCTTAAATGGGGAAAAATTAGAAGTGTTCCCCTTAAAGTCAGGAACCCAGCTAGGCCCACTCCTTTTCAATAGAGTGATTGAAATGCTCAGGAGAGCAAAAGAACAAGAAAAGGAAATTAGAAGAGTACTAATTAGAAAAGAGGAAGTCAAACTATCCCTTTTTGTAGATGACATGATAGGTTACCTAAGGGATGCTAAAAACTCCACCAGAAACCTCCTAGAAACCATCAACAGGTTCAGTAAAGTTGCTGGAGACAAAATTAACCTAGAAAAATGTCAATTACAAGCAATTGGAGAAGGAATACAAGGAGACCTTCCGACACACAATAGCCTCCAAATAAATAAATAAATAAATAAATAAATAAATAAATAAATAAAATATCTAGGAATATTTTATTTGACCTGACCAAACACACCAAAAATCTCTACAAAGAAAATTTTAAATCCCTCAAGAAGGAGATTGAGGAAGACACCAGAAGGTGGAAGAACCTCCCATGTTCATGGACTGGAAGAATTAATATAGTAAAAATGATCATCCTGCCCAAAATAATATGCAGATTCAATGCAATCCCAATTAAAATCCCCATGAGTTTCTTCACAGACCTAGGAAAAAACATCCTAAAGTTCATATGGAAAAACAAAAGACCCCAGATAGCCAAAGCAACCCTGAGCAAAAGGGGGATTATCATACCAGATTTTAAGCTATATTACAGAGCTATATCATAAAAACAGCCAGGTATTGGACCAAAAACAGACCTGTAGATCAATGGAACAAAACTGAAGATCTGAATCTGTGCAAATCCAATTTGTCCACCTCATGTTCGACAAAGGGGCCAAGAAAACTCAATGGAGGAAAGACAGCATCTGGTGGAGCCATTCGTGAAAGGTTCACTGCTTGACAAAGTTCCAGTGACCTGACCCGTCTGGTTGAAGTCTGCTCTCCAGCTGACCTTGGTTTTTAATAATTCTCCTTATCATATTAATTCTTATTTTTCTCGCCTGCTTGACTTTCGGCTTTCTAGCAGTTAGGGTAACTGCTTCTGCCTCAAGGAGTGGAACTGACACTTTTGCCTTTTCTAGAAATGAGTACTTTGTGAGAAATAATGGCACTGTGTACACAACTTAAAAGTATAATACAGTAGTAATTAAGAACCCTACAGAAACTGTGCCATGCACAGATTGCCCAAATAAAGAAAGGAATTTTGATTTCATGGTCAGGTTTAAACTAAAAAGAAGATTGTAGGGCAAAGTGAAACTAAGTCCAGTAAAACAGTGGATTCTAGTGATCTGACTCAAAGTTTAGAAGCCCATAGAAAATCACCTTAGCAGAAAGTGTTAAAAACAGAAACTGTTCTGATATGAGAGACTTCCTTGCCTTCCCACCCATAGAACAAGGAGAAATATGACAATGATGAGGTCGCTCCCCAACTGTAAATTGGAGACAACTATTGTAGAGGTAATCTCTTATAAAACCGGTAAAACTGCTTTCTTTAATTGACTACTAGACATGGGAACTGTGGAAGGGATTACTCTCTGTTCAGAACCAAATATAATACTAAAGTCCTAGGGCTATGCACTCAGGCAAAATATATTAATACAGGAGCTCTGACATCAGCAATGGATTGTTCTACCAGGTGGATGTTGGCCAGGGGATCCAAGGCCCCACAAAAGGTAAGGGCTCCTTGCCTCTAAGTTGGGATACCTACAGGAGGAGAGGCAATAAGACCCTGCTGCCGAAGACCTGACGTTAACATGGGAGGGATGTATTGAGACCACACATGCAAGTGTACAGATGGCCTCTGGAATGCCAGAGAGTGTTACCAAAGGCCACTAAACCAATAAAGCAAATATGGGTCTCCCTGAGTCAAGCAAGACTCCACCGTCAGCACCAGCTACACCTCACCTGCCTGGAAATACTGTGCAGCAGAGGCAGCCATGTGCCTGTATATCCCAAATCTAATTGGCTATTGGCTCTC